>JAPQWN010000001.1:61815000-62000000 GCA_028538565.1 Umbellularia californica
CAAAACATCCACTTAAATTCCTTTTCAGAAGGCGGATTTTTCTTGAAGAGTCTCAAAGTGGGCAGTCGAGCTGGGGCAGTATGATATCCAGTATCAGCCTAGAACGGCGGTTAAGGCCCAAGTTTTGGCAGATTTCATTGTAGAATTTATTTCTCCAAGTTCGGCACTAAGACAGCTCGATACCGAACTTGCGGGCCAAGAGGATAAGGATGAAGTCATTGAGACAATAGAAGAAGAACAATCTTGGAAACAGTTCCTTAATTTCTCTTGGAAGGTCTTCGTCGACGGATCCTCAACCTCCAAAAGGGCTAGCGTTAGCATAGTCCTCCAATCTCCAGAAGGCCTTGTCATCGAACAAGCCCTGACACTCGCCTTTAAGGCGTCTAATAATGAAGTTGAGTACGAAGCATTGGTTTTAGGGCTCAACAGCGCTAAAATCCTGGGGGCACAACAGTTGTTGGTCTTCAGTGACTCTCAGTTGGTGACGAGCCAGCTAAACAGAGACTACCAAGCTCGCGACGAAAGGATGGCAGCCTACCTAGCACATGCGAAGCAGCACTTGTCTCAGTTCGAGAGAGTCGAAGTCAAACAAGTCGGCATAGATTCTAACTCACATGCCGACGCTCTTGCCAACCTAGCCTCTGCGGTTGAGGCTGTGAGAAAAAGAACTGTCGAGGTGGAGTCGCTGGAGAGACCAAGCATAGAGCTTCAACTACCTCGGCAAGTTCTGTGTATTGATCTCGGTCCGAGTTAGATGCACCCAATCATCTCCTATCTTAGGGATGATCAACTTCCTGAAGACAAAAATGAGGCTCACAAAATCAGGATGAAAGCAGCCAGGTTCTGGTTTTCTCCGGATGACAAGCTCTACAGGAAGTACTTTACTGGCCCTTACCTCCAGTGTGTTCATCCAAGCAAAGTTGAAGACTTCCTCTATGAAATTCATGAGGGAATATGCGGAAGCCACATTGGAGGTCGGTCACTGGCATGCCGAGCTATCAGCCAAGGCTACTGGTGGCCTTACATGCAAAAGGGCACTCAGTTGTACGCCAGGAGTTCTCACATTCCATCCACCAACCGACACAGGATCTGAGCCCGTTCTCCAGCCCATGGCCTTTTGCCTAGTGGGGCCGCTTCATCGAACTCCATGGAATAAGAGGTGGCTAATACTAGCTACCGATTATTTCACCAAGTGGATAGAAGTCGAACCTTTGTCTTCCATCACGGAGCAAGACTCGAAAAACTTTGTGTGGAAGAACGTCATCACCAGGTTTGGAGTTTCACGAGCTTTGGTCTCGGACAACGAGACTCAGTTCAACTCCAACCTCTTTAGAAACTTCTGCCAGGAGCTCACCATCAGAAATTACTATGCCACTCCGGCTTATCCCCAAAGCAATGGCCAGACCGAGATCTTAAATAAGGTGGTGCTTGACGGACTCAAGAAGAGGCAAGACCGAGCTAAGGGGAGATGGGTGGAGGAACTTCCAAGTGTCCTTTGGGCATAAAGAACTACTCCAAGGCGATCTGCTTTGGAAACTCCCTTCTCCTTAGCCTATGGAATGGAAGTCGTGATCCCACTGGGGGTCGGTCTCCCAACCCTAAGGTCGGAACTCTTCGATCAAGGCCAAAACGAAGTGAACCTGGCCCGAGAACTAGACCTAGCCGAGGAACGAAGAGACGCAGCAACTATCCGCCTAGCTGCTTACTAGTAACAATTGGCTAAGGTCTACAACCAGAAGGTCAGAGAGAGGAAATTCTCAGTTGGAGAATCGGTCTTGAAAAAGACGCTTCCCGAGGACAAGAACCAGAATGAAGGCAAGTTGGCACCAAACTGGCATGGGCCATTCAAGGTAATCTCGGTTGCCGGACAATCAGCATATCGGCTTGAGGACATGGATGATAAAGAGTTACCACGACCATAGAACGAGATGCACCTCAAGAAGTATTATTTTTGAATTGTATTCGATTTATGAAATCAATAAAACTATTGGGAGAATTGCTCTCAGTCACTTTCAATTTTCGCCAAGTCATTGGACTCGGCAATTACCTGCCTGATTGCTACAGAGCATCAGGAAGAGCCTTGAATGGTTAAGGCACACCAAGTTGGTGAACCTGGTGATTGCCTCGGCGTCCGGAATAAAAAAAAGAAAATGTTTAGTTACGGAACTAGGTTTTAGGTATTCCATCGCCGAAGTAAACGTCTTGTATTCCTTAAAGTTAAAGAACTTATTGAGCTCGGTTAGTGAACTAAGCTTAACGGTACGAACTTGGTGCTTGGATACAAGTTGGTTTTCTTGAGTTAAAGAACCTAAGGTAACTTTAGGGGTCTCGATTATAGAACCGAGCTCAATCACTTAAACAAATTTGCAAGAGAACATGTAAAGAGCTTGGTTGAGGAACCGAGGTCATACACATGAAAATCTCAAGATAATTGTTTGATTACAAGCATGAAAGGAGAAAAAGTGCATTTTTATTTATAAAAAGAAGATACAATGTTCAAGCATTACAAAAATCAAAAGAAAGAAATACAATCAAGATGGAGCAGCCCCAGCGTCATTAGTTTCAGCCTCAACAGGAGTCTCGGACGAGGAGGGGACAAGACTCGGTTCGGGCTCCGGCCTTGGGAACTTGGTTGGATTTTTGTAAGCCGGGTGGTCCTTGGAGACCCCGGCTTCCTTTAATGCTGCCAGCCAGCAGAGCTCCCATATTTTGTCGCTCACGGTGAGAACCTGAGCCTCATAGAGAACGGTCGCCTCCACCACCCCATCATTAAAAGCGGCTTCCGTCTCCATCTGAAGCTTGGCCTCGGCCTCGTCTTTCTGCTTTTCGAGCTCGGCCACCCTTTTCTTTTGCACCTCAACCTCGGCCTTCGCCGTATCGAGCTCGGACCTGAGGCCTCGGATCGCCTCCTCCCGCCCCTCAGCCCTTCGGTTGCTCTCTCCCAAGGCTGCTTCGAGGGCCTTCTTCTCCGCCTCCATCTTTGTGATCCTGGCACTGTTTTGCTGGGTCCTCTCCAGTTGAACTTGACATCTCTGTAGTATCTATGGAAGAGACAGATGTTAGAAGGCAATGACCGAAATCAAATACTTAGTAAAAATTGTGGAAAGATAAACTCACCGAGAGGGCCGCTTGCAACGACGACACTGCCAGTGCCACGTCATCCACCTCCCTGTGCCTTGCCATATCCCGTGGCAAGGTGCAGGCATGAGCGAGCGCAGCGACACGAGGGGGTTGCCGGCCACTCGATCCTCCACCATCAGAGGCCTCCCGGGCTCAATCTGGAGGTTCGGTCTCCAATCAACCAGCTCGGGAGATTGAGGTGCCATGATGGTGCCGGGGATGTCCTTAATTGTACCATCAATCCTGGCGCTTTTCTCCGCCCAAGCCTCCTCTGCGTGGTTTCGTCAGGGTGCTACCGAACTTCCAAACTTGTAGACGAAGGAGGGGCGTCAGCGGCAATGGAGGTCGAAGGAGCCAAAGGGAATCGAGGAGCTCGGCCTCCAAAGACTAGGGCGCTCAAGTCCTTTACAGCCGTAGGAGGTTGGCACAGCGACATTTCTTCTCTTTCTTCCTCCGAGCTAGAATAAGAGGTATAAGAGTCAACGACTTGCTGCAACCTAGTAGCCTCTGACTCGGAGGACGAAGTGGAGACCTCAGTGCCCGAAGCGGCTCGATGCTCGACTTCGGTTAGAACTCGATCTGGTTCTGACCTTTCTTCCTCTACTCGGCCTTGGCGCCCTCCCTGAGGTTGACCACTCCTCCTCTTGATGAAAGAGCGGTACCGTGGCTCGTAGTTCAGTAGCGCCTAAGCGGCTCTGCCACTGTGACCTCGGT
The DNA here is from genome assembly GCA_028538565.1 of Umbellularia californica. Classification (NCBI taxonomy): domain Eukaryota; kingdom Viridiplantae; phylum Streptophyta; class Magnoliopsida; order Laurales; family Lauraceae; genus Umbellularia; species Umbellularia californica. The sequence goes on from JAPQWN010000001.1 coordinate 61,818,835, forward strand.
GACTGTGTATCACCCGAAGCTAGGCATCGTTCCTCGCCCAGCCCACTCGGTTAGCCTCCTGCCTTCTCTGGTAGGTGTCTGCTCGGCAAACAGAAAATGATTAGTTCGACAGAACAAGAGAAGAAAGATATAAAAGGAAAAGAGTCAGTGTTTACTCGGAGGAGTCCTAAAGCGACGGTGGACCCTGTCTATCCTCTCAGCCTCGGGCACAGCCAATCTGAACTCCTAGTTGCCCGAGAGGAACGGGCGATCGTCCCCAGCGTACTTATTGGAATCCTTTAATTCATTGACAATGCATTACCGTTTCGCCTTCACCCGAAGATAGTAGAGGTTATCACCACTCCCAGACTTACAAAGATCGTAGACGTCCTCGATGTCATCAATACCGAGGTTAATGCTGAGGATCTTGTTGAGCTCGATGACGCCCATTACAATTTTGAAACCGTTTGGCATCAATTGGCAGGGGCAAAGGTGCCACTTCCTGAGGCAAGATCGGAGAAGAGGGTGAAGAGGGGATTGGACCCCACCCCTGACTATTGTGACAAGAAAGAACGACATCCAGCCGTCGGTGAAGATTAGACCGTCAAAAGGGTTCTCTGGGTCATCTAACCTAATTTGGACATCGTCAGGTACCCCGTACTTGGCCCTAAACTCGACTATGGCTTCTAGGGTGTCTAGCCACTGCTTGTAAATTCTCATTCCTAAAGTTTGAAGAAACTACGAGGACGAAGGATGAAATTCGAAAAGGGGAAAAAAGGGGCAAGAAACCCTAGACGAAGGACAAGAAGTCGAAAAGAGGGGAGAATTGCATAAACCCTAGTGGCAGAATGGAAGCAGAACGGAAACAAAAATTAACGAAACGAGGAAAGACGACTTACAGAAGCGGAATGAAACAGATTGTACTCAGAGGACCACGGGCTTGAATTCTCAAAGACTCGACCTCGGCAAGCTCTCTCTCTTTTGCAAGTCCCTTTCTCTTTTCTGAATGGAAAAATGGAGAAAGAAGGGGAGGCGCCCCTATAAATAATGGGAAAGAGGGTGCCCCTTTTTGAATTTTGAGGACGCACGTGCGAGGCGTCACCTTGAGTACCATGCCCGTCCCTTCGAAGCGAGTGGACGACCAACCCGACGATGACACGTGGTGCCGCCGGTACATCTTCTGCATTGATTGGGACGTGTTGATTAATTGCTTCGGGTAGACGAAGTGACATCGACGTGCTATCAGTTATCTCGGGCAGGTGAAGCGACATCGTGATAGGAATCAGATGTCGTCAACCGACACCAAGATGAGCTACAGTATGAGCCTCAAATTCAATAATCAGGAGTTTCTCCCATCATAATGTTTAGCTCCCGACTTCAAAGAGTTATGGAACTCTAAGAAGTCCAAAGCAAGGGGGCAATTGTGTGGGATATTCTCTTAATACCGAGATTAGCTTAGTTTCGGTAAGTGTACCAGCTAAGCACATCTTGGTCTCGGTCTATGCATCTTGGCAATGGTGCCTTGCACCTTGGCAATAGTGCCAGAGTGCGTTCATACCTGACCTCGGCATTATATTCACCTCAGCTCGGTTAACCAAGATGAGTATCGGCGCTCAGTCAGTTACAACTGCATTCCTACAGAGGTTCGGCCACTTTGCAGAATGTGGTGACAGATTAGGCGAACGCCGGATAGGGACAAGGAGTTACCTTTATCCGATGGCCACGTCAACAATCCTTGGAGGAGCGGGATCCACATCAGGGCATGGTCCGATGGGACCCTCCCTCCACCTACCTCTATAGATTCAGGATATGGTCCGGTGAGACTGTACCTCCAACTACTAGTATGGTCCGATGGGACTATGCCTCCAACTACCAGTATGGACATGGGACTTCTGCCTATATATACAGGGAGATAATCCTGAAGAGGTACAAAATTTAAGGCAATCTCATGCAACCTTACCCATATACTCCAAACTCTCCCTTTCTCTCTTCGTCTGGTTACTAAACTGACTTGAGCATCAGAGTGTCTTCAGCTGAGTGCAGCCAGGGTCTCTGACTTCTGCTTCTCTTCCATTTTCAAGTTCCAGACATCCATCCAATCTTCTCCAAAAAGTTCTAGATTCACCTAAACAAGTCCGTAAACATTTAGGCACTTACAGTATGTATGCGGACTAACAGGTTAGACTTAGGCTGGTCTGGTCCATGATCACCTCTCTTTCATAAGAATTAAGAAACACTTTTTATTTAAGAAGATAAATTCAAAATTGATTCAGAAGTGTGATCTTAATCGAGCATGCGATTGCCCAACCAAAACTCAAATTTCAAAACAAAATCCCGGAAAATTATATATATTAATTAGAAATCACACTTACGATCAACAGCAGAAAAAGGCAAGGTCATCATCATAAAACCCCTGTAGGCATTTAGACGGTGGCAGCGAGTCCACGAGTATACTCTACCCAAACAGTTGAACCAACCCGCAGCTCTAGAGAGACCAACGCCGACTTTGGACGCCAAGGGAAAAGTCGCAACAAACAAGACTCCTCTCTCTCTCTCTCTCTCTCTCTCTCCATTCACGCGTAGCATTGCATAGAAAAGTCGCTGTGGAAAGCAGCACCTACAAGTTACTTTCCATCATCCCCTCTTTCTTTTTGTTCGGAAAATCCGGAAATCGAACGCCAACCAAAAAAAAAAAAAACCCCAAAACTTTCCGTTTCGGAGAATCCAACTGCAGGTTTCGGAAAAAAAAAGCCTCTTTTGGCTTAGAAAAGTCTCTCCCCCAAGGAATTCTAGAGGAGAGGCGGTCGATTTCTCTCTTCACATCTTTGCAGGTTTGCTTATTTGTTATTGTTGTTATCTTTTTTTTTTTTTCTCTCTCTCTCTCTTCCTTATCTTTCGTGGTTGGTTTAGGGTTTCCTATGCTTTGGTACAAGATCTAATTGCCTGATCTCTTTTCTCCTTCTTTGGTTGGATTCTGCTCCGACAAAGAAGGCATCGAATCGCTGTGTGAATTTTGAATTGTAATTTATTTCGCTTTGTTAATTTGTGATGGTTGGGTCTGGTTCTTGTTGGTTGATTCTATTAACTGTTACTTGGTAATATTCAAACCCAAGAGATGGTTGTGAGCTCTTGGTAACTTACAAAGATTCGGATTTTTTTTATTATCACATTCATGTTAGTTATATGATCTTTGCTGGATAGATAGATGGATGGAAGCCACAATATGGTCTGTAAATGTGGGATAGGGGACTCGGTGGAACTCAAGAGTCAAATCCCTTTTGCCATAAGCATGTCCTTATTTGTATCTGGGCTTCATTATTGCCTGGATTCTATATTGGAATTTATATCTTTAATGTTTAGCTACAGTTGAAGTTCACTTGTTCTTGGCATAGAGAGCAAACCTAGTTGCAATATCTTTAGATGACAATTTTTAATTGGTTGTATAGTTATTAGAATCTTATGATTCGTTTCTCGAATCCTGATTCGTTTCCCGAATTTTAAGAAAAACGATTTGTATCTATGCAACGAATTCCATTTACAAATGAATCTTATGATTCAGGTATGAATCTTACTATTCAATACTGGTTTCATCGAATCTTACGATTCGAGCGATTCTGCTAAGTGAGAATACTTACAACCAATAAGTTAATACTAATAATTTTTTACCTTTCTTTCTTTTAGCGCTTTTATTTTTTAAAGATTATTTAGTAGTTAACGAAACCTTTTAAGAATTTTTTGTGGTTTTGATAAGATTTTAAAGATGAATAAAGAACATGCATTTGACCGTACGTATGGTGCTTCTGTATATCTTCTTTTTTTTTTAATCTATTTTGGTTTTTTTCTTCATGAACACTTTCTTTACTTCAAGAGATATCCTATTGTGTAACATTGATTGTTTGGATTTTATTTTTATTTTTATATTTTGATTTAAAATAAAAAATATATATTGATACTTTACCTTATTTAACTATATACACATCATTTATTTCATAAATATATATTAATATATGTCATGATGTTCTTGATATGATTGCATGATAGACTTGCTATTATATTTATACCATTATAAATGGGAAAATGGATGGTTATGAATAATTACTTTTTTATTATTATTTTTATTTTTAATTATTCTTTATTTTTATTAGAAAAATAAAAAATCCTACCATTCATGATACGATTCGATTAATGGGTATGAACGATTTGCGATAGATTTTGATTTTGAAAACTAAAAGAGATTTTAGTATAAATAGTACCATTAAAAAAAGTATAAATAGTTGACTGAAAGATTAACATAATCGCACTTGTCTGCTTCTGTAAAGGGAAGTATGGTTACTTTTGAATTCACTCATTGAGGGAGGTTAGACCATTGAGATTTTACTTACATTTCAGTTTTTCACCTGGACACAGTTGCGTTTTAGCTATTTAGATGAGTGTTTTTTTTTTTTTTTTTTTTTTTTCGGGAAAGATAAAGAGTATATATATGTCCAAAGGTATGCAATGTAAAAAAGAATGCTGGATGGGATGGAGCAGCTCTACCACAATTGCAATTATGGGAGAGAACAACCAAAGCAAAGCTGGACCAGAAAACCCAACACCTAGAACCCATAAGACGGGCCTGACAAAAAAAGCCTACAAACAGGCAAAGAAGCAGAAATAAAACAAACCCCGCAGCTGGGCACTACTAAAGCCCACAGGCTAGGCACAACGAATCCAACAAACAACCTACATAAATCTCAGAGCCAACCGCAGAGCCGGACTGATGCTTTGAAATATTGTTACTGCTTCTAAGCGTCGTCTTTCTAGCTTGAGTCCAAATAGCAACGTCTTCGACCTAATTTTTGCAGATGAAAGTTTTGAGATTAACAGCTAGAGTAGCCGCTCTTCTTGCTTGAAAACAGTACTTCCAAGGCGATTGGCCAGGATCTCTAAAAGTGAGTTTGATGTTGCTGCTATTAGCACAGATGCTTAAGTGAATTCTCTCTTTTGATGCTTCAGATGATTTGGGAAGCGGCATTGTAGCTGTGTTTCTCTTCATGTTATTCATTTGGACCAAACAAGCATATTTGATGCAATCGTTGATACGATCACAAGTGCCGGGGCACAATTAGGGTTCCCACAGGAACAATCACACGGTGAAGAGAGCTCTCCAACGATAAACCCATAGAAAGGGAATTTCTATATTAACTCAATCTCTAAGATTATTAATCTCTACAATGTCATATATATAATAAAAGAAACTTAGGGGATAAGAAATCAATCCTAATCAAACTAGGAAACCAAATAATAATCCTAGCCAAATTAGAAAATAATCCTAAATACAACTTCTTAAGTAAAAATTAGAAACTAATAGCAATTAATAAATAATTCCTAAACTTCCTTGGGTCCCACAATTGGACCATAAGTCTTGCCCCAACGGATGGATAGTGCTACTGCCTTATTCTCCCCAGGTTGGAAAAGAGTTCGACCTCAAACTCGACTCATCTTCTTGATGTTGCTTTTGTATATAGTGTGTACTTGAAGTGTTTCCTTGGTGAAATAAGAACTTGATCCTTTTTTTGGCGGTGTCGGCTTCATAGGACAGAGTGGGACTTGCTTTTCACCATGCATGAATGTGTAGGTGTTGTTGTGTATGCCATTAGTACCATTCTTGTCATACATCCATGAACAATCCAACAAGATATCACAACCATCCATGGGTATCACATTACACCAAACTGTATCTGTATAATCGTTGCCAATAGAAAAGGTAACTGGACATGCATGTCGTACTTGTACTTCATCACCTGACATTAACCATTTCGCAAAATAGGGACGATGATGCTTCCAAACTTTCAACTGTAATCGATCCACATGACCTTGGGATATAATAATCTGACAATTGCCTCCATCAATGACTACCATGCATTCCTGACCTTTGACTATTCCTTTTGAACGAAAAATATTATCTCGCAGCCATTTTTTCGCGGTTGCGGTAGTTGATGTAGCCTCTTGGATGGCCATGAGAGACTCAAGACCCTCCTTGGGCATAATTTCCTCCACCTCTGGGTTTCAATCATTTCAAAAGTCTCTTGCATTTGAACTTACATCTGAACTATCGTTGCGGAGAGTTGACTAACAGTTACCGATAATTCCGTAACAGTTCCCCTCAAATCATCATCATTATTGGAAGAAGACTCCACTTCGACATGCTTCTTGGGAGGCATATTTGTTTAATGCAAATTTAAAATATTTGACTGACTTGATGTGCAGATCTATTAACTAAGATCACGATGGCGAAAACGGATCTGAAATTGGATGGCGGATGAGCTTGATATCGCCAAAAGAAGTCTCAATCGATGATTTTGGTCAAAGCTGGGTCTTTAATTCTCTACTTGTGAGAAGTGGTGGCTGGGTTGAAACTTAAATGGGTCGGATCCACCTGAACTGAACATAGCAGTGACCTGGAATTGGGCCCAAACTTAATTTGAGCTTGTCACTTGGCAAAGAATCACACGTGTGGGTAAAGAAAAATATCCCTGTTTAGTTCTGGCTTGAAGAAGAAGTTTCACTTCTGTTGCTTTCTCGACGAGACGAGGAGGCGATGTCAATGGGCCACAGCAGTCGACGACGACGTTGGGGCCGGCGATCGATGAGGATGGCAGTAGTGCCCTTGGTGCATGGTTCTCTTTCTCGTCCTGATTTTCCTTCTTGTCCTCTTCTTCTTTCTGCTGTCTTCTTCTTCCTCTACTTTTCTTTCTTTTCTCTCTGTTGGGTATGGGATGGTTACGATTGGGGTTTTGCTGAGATTTTTTTTTCTTTCTCGATTTGGGGCTTTGGGGAGTTCGGTGAAGAGACTGGATTAGGGTTTGGGTATGGTGTGTCGGTTGCAGGGGCCTCGGTTTGGATTATGGAATGGGTTTGGGTCGATGGGTGTTTGATGAAGGGCAGGGAGGTTGAATGACTATCTGCTATTGAGATGGATTAGGTATGGATTTTCGATTGGCTGATGGGGCAGTAGAGAGGTGGCGGAAAGGTTTTGGAAGGGTTTTCGGATTGCAAAGGATGAGCTGGGGTAGGCAAGGCTAGGGTTTTAGGGAGGATGAAGAAATTTGCGAGGATTTTGTAGAAGGGCGTACGATGGATCTGGGTAGCGGGTGGGGTTCGACTGGGAGTGCTGACGATGGTAACGGGATGGGTGGTGATGGATGCATAGGGTAATCACGCTGACGATCGTGGGATCGCATGGCTCTGATACCAATTGATGCAATCGTTGATACGATCGCAAGTGGCGGGCATAGTTAGGGTTCCCACAGGAACAATCACACGATGAAGAGAACTCTCCAACAATAAACCCACAAAAAGGGAATTTCTATGAACTCAATCTTTGAGATTATTAATCTCTACAATGTCATATATATAATAAAAGAAACTTAGGGGATAAGAAATCAATCCTAATCAAACTAGGAAAACAAATAATAATCCTATCCAAATTAGAAAATAATCCTAAATACAACTTCTTAAATAAAAATTAGAAACTAATAACAATTAATAAAGAATTCCTGAACTTCCTTGGGTCTGACAATTGGACCATAAGTCTTGCCCCAACGGATGGATAGTGCTGTTGCATCATTATTGTTCTGGTTGAAAGAGAGAAACCAATAGAGAAGCCTACTTGAATTGAGATGAGAAGGTTACATTCCATCTTCTTTGGCATGCTGTTTTTTAGCTCTGCTCTGGAGATCATTTGGAGGCAAGTCCCTGGCTGAAGCAATGGCAGAGGATGTGTCAAGACCTAGGTAAATGGATCTTAGCCTAATTTGATGAAGTATTTCTTTGAGAGTACACTGCCGAGGCTTTGATGAATTTCAAAAGATCTGGCAATTCCTCTCTTTCCAAACATGCCACACAAACGCTGGGCATCAAAGTTTGGCAATGGTTTAAATGAGTAGGCACTAACATGGTTTGAAGCTTGGCTTTAATCATTGGTGAGACATCTGATAGAACAAAGGAAGTATTTTTTGATGTCATTTTTATGAGAGCAAATTATGAAGGCCTGAACGTTCTCATATGGACACAGTTATTTATGGGAGAAATTGTGGAGTTGGGATATGTATTAGGTTGTCATGGATTGTGAATCATATTCAGTAATCTGCAGATATTAATCTTTTCACAGGGAAATTGGTGTTTATTTATTATATGATGCAGCCCATGAGCTACAAGTACCAAAAAAAGTCATAGGGGTCCATTCAACTATCCCATGGTACCCATATGATTCATAGTAGTGATTTTTGTCTTCATACGCCTCAGATCATCTTCCAATTCATCATGCCAGATTTTTCAATTATGGTGCTTTTTTCATCCTCCATAACATGAATTTGATCTAGGATGAAGTTATGCAGTATGCAACGTACCAGCACAATTGATACTTGAACACTAAAATCATATCAAGGAGCTGTTTTCAAAATGGAGAAGTGATTTTTAAGCAATCCAAATGCCCTTTCAACCACATTACGGGCTTGAAAATGCCTTTTGTTGAATAATTCTCTTGGATTCCGGGGTGTCCTTCCCCTATGGTCTCTCAAATGGTACCTCATTGCTCGATATGGAGCAAGAAAACCATGTGTTTCTGTAAATCTGGCATCTACCAGGTAATAATGGTCTATTTCCACAGAGGTGGGTAGGAGGAGTATTTTTCAAGTAGAACAGAGATGGTAAGAATCACAATTTCTATTATGACCATTTATTACCTGGTGGCACAACCAATCCATCGGATTGGGACAATGCATGCTGTAGGATGCTTGCATCTGTGGCAGAACCTTCCCAGGCAGGTATGTCACATCCTCAAACCGGATCACCTCATGCATCTTGAGGCACAAGCTTGGGGTTAGTGTGATAATGATGTTTCTACCCCCAGGATCTACGTGCATGAGGTTGTAACATACCATCACTTACATGAACATTTAGCGGAACCTTACATTGCGTTGCAACCTGAAGTCCGGGGCCTATTGGATTTTGTGTCGCAACACTCATGTTTCCCATATATGCTTATGAATTATGATTACATGGTGCATCATTAGACATGTATATAGCATGAATCAAGATAAATAACAGAGCATGACAATAATCCAAGACTTTTTATTCCCAAAACACGTTAAAGTTGACATGTACAAAAGTGCATTAATTACATTTCCCATGATAACATGGCCAACAGAGGCCAATACTAAATCCATAAACCCAAATGTATCCATTCCCAAAGTGTTGTGACGCAACTCTCGATGCTAGACACGATGCCTGCCTACATCACATCGTCTGCACTCCATTCCCTAAGTCCCTGCCGTTCCTCCAGTAATACTGGAGTCTCCTGCTCATTGGTAAAGGTGTCGTCACCTACAGCGCCAAGCATAGCATCATCATGCTATGAATAACCTTAGCAAGCAGACAGTTTATAAATACATAATCCATACATATCAAAACAGAATATAAAGACGGCATGATTAACGGGCATAAGACTAGCAGATGCATTGTCATGCATGAATGCAAACTATAATGGAACATAAGAACAGATGCATGCAGATACCATAACATGCTAAAAGTTGATAACCAGGACTAGCTATGCGTAACAATGCAAGAACAATGACTAAAACATCGGACATAGCTAACAAACTAAATTCATATGCATGAACATAACAAACTTTGCCAATCCACATAGCTATGTTCTCCCCGCTTCACGGTTGCGACCCTGTAGCTGTGGCAGAGAGCATGTAAACTTGATAAACATGAGCGTGGTATGTCTTGTGGGCCATCACAGAGATAACACTAGGCATGGCATGGCTAGACTTCATCTAGTAATAGAATAACATACATAATAGAATCCTCACACACTAGTGCTAGATTTATAACAGCAAGGTGGCGCCAACTCGAGATTTCAAGAACATGGATAGGCTGGAGACTCCATGTAAATGGGTGGCATGGAAGGGAACTACTTTAATACAGGCTTATCAAGCATGATCATACTTATGTAGTCCCTTTAGTCTCATGACCTACTGAACATGGACATGAAGGGTATGTGGATACTTAGGTGCATATGCTTGGTGGATCCTAAGGAATCCAATTCCATCATACCGGATGGACTTTGAATGGGCAGCATCACAGTATGCGGAAATTGGCCTCGAAATGGGTGAAAAGAGAGGGTCGGATCCGATCACACTTGGAAGGAGTGCATTGCATGAATACAATCAACGACGACCAAGTTGACCATAACATTGGATCCTATAAGTCTATAGGCAGCATGTAGGGCATGTGAATGCATGCTAAGCCACAAGATTGACAATGATTGGAACATTTAGACCCCTCTATGTTGGTATGAATTAGCTAGGGATAGGGGTTTTACCCATGGGTTTCTATTTCCAAGAGTTACGGTTTGGACCCTTGGTAATTTACCCTCTATGGATAATCTTCGTGGCCGGAAAATGCTTATAGTGAATGCTTGCCCCCTTTGCTTAGCTGATGAGGAATCAGTTGACCACTTATTTCTTCATTGCAAGCAGACTAAAGTTATTTGGTTAGCAATCCTCAAGGAGTTTGACTGTAGCTGGGTCATTCCTCTATCCTTGCCCAAGATGTTCCATCAGTGGGCTTGCCTGATTTCTACCTCCAAAGGGAAGATCATGTGGCGCTTGTCTTTTCTGGCCTTCATCTGGACGATTTGGAAAGAGATAAACATTAGATGTTTTGAAGGGACCTACTCCTCCCAAGAAGATCTAATTCTCAAAATGAAATTCATTGTAGCCTCTTGGGTCTCCATTCTCCCTGACTTTCGGGACTTTCCCATTGATGCTTTATGTTTCAACTGGAGGGAAGTCATCTCGTCTTGATTTGGCTCTTTTTTCCTTTTGTTTAGCTTAGCCTCCTTTGTATAGCTTCTCCTTTTTTGGGTGATAGCTGTGTTTATGGGGTTTTTCCCCAGCTGCTTCTTAGTATAGCTTTTTTATACTATAAAGCTTTTGATCAATACATGCTACCATTTAAAAAAAAAAAAAAACCCCTTTTTATCCTCTGGCTAATGCATAATCAGATGTGTCAATATTTCTCCAATAGGGGTTTCTTAGATCCAATTATGCTTTCAATGCAAAATACATAACTTGACCGTGCGCATTGGCATATAGTGTACGAGGAAGGAAACATGCACAATCAAGGAGAGGGGACATACAAGTACCAAACCTAAGGGTATGATTGCCATCCGATGTAAGTACAATGCCATTCATCTCTATGTAGCCATGGGGCCTTCGTTGTTCATAATGAATCATAATCTTGGTGCGCCGATGGTGATTGGCAATCAATGCCTCGTACTTGCATACCCATGAAGTAGCATTGTACTACACATGCCTTCAGACAACCAGTAAGTTAAGTTAGCTCAAACATCACTTACCAATGGTCTCATGCTTAAACATCAATGGCGAGTTTGGGCTCCAAGTCTATAACCAAATCCTAATGTCTAAGGTCCTAGATCGCGAGAACCGGGTGTTTAATCCACTAATCAATCAAGTAGTGGGCACTACAATGGCCCACATGAGGTTTAGGCCCAAGGGACAAACTTATTTGCACAAGAGGGGAGTGGCACAAGCCAATCGGCCATGGGTTGGGAGTCAATGGCTGAACGGTTCCGAAATGCCTCAAAAAGTTATTTTCCTTAAAGGGTCCTAGGCACATTTCTAAGGGTCTAAAACATTACATTAAGTACCATTTCAGCATGCAATGATCTTCATACAATTGTGCTTAAAAGAGGTAATCTAGCATTGAACATATCCAAGAATCAACTAAACAACATGCATGTACTTGTAAATTATGGATTGTCACTTGCCTCAAGAACAAGTCACCAAAAACTCTTGCAATCTTACACGATACAGTTGAATCTCTTGAAAGCCTCAAATTCTAGCTTGAAACTTTACAAAAATGAAAACCCAAAAAAGAATTGGAGGAATGGCTTGCATGTTGGAGTCGAAGGTGGAAATAGGGTCTAGAGCTTAACTCTAGAAGATGGAATAGAAAGCTTACCTAGAAGTGTTCCAACGAGAGAGAAATCCTCACCAAAGGGGTCGCCGAACTTGGAATGGGAAACAAATGGGATGATAGTGGTAATGGGAGTAATGAGGACCAATTCTATGGATTGGAATTTGAAATTGGTGAAGAAATGATGGAGAAATAGTGATGGCTAAACCACGGCTAGTTGTTTGAAGCTTGGATAAGAAGAATGAGAGGAGAAAGAGGAAGAACAATGGCTGCGTTTATATATAAAATGGGGAATAATCAAAACGACATCCATATCCTTTTAACTCTAAGTGAAACATGCAAATCAAAATGAGGGCGATTTCTGGACGTTGAATAGGTATGGACCAAGAGCAAAAGTTTCACAAAATAATTCTAGCTATCCAACGAGCCCAATATTGTTATATTTTTGAAATGCCCAAACCTCTCACTATGATTGCATGACAAAACTACCCTTTCTAACCTGGAACTCGGTCAAATCATGACCAAACCAACTAAACCACTAACCTCACACTTAAACCAACTTAGTGAGCCTCTAAACAAGATTAATGAACTCTAATTACAGTTAAGTAGGGTTGGGGTCTTACAAGGTAGCACATATTGGAACTTCCTATCAAACTTGCATGGTGCATTTTGTGTCAACATGCCCTTACGATTGCGGTATGCTGACTGTATTGAGCCGGGTTTGCACAGGGATATGAGTTCCGTGAAGTGCACCAATAGCGCCCTGGTAAGAATAACAAGTCTGCACATCAAACTGTATTAAACCATATCACAACCCAAAAGCTTAAGCTAATAGGTGGAAGGCCCAAACAGGTATATGAAGACATGTCCAACTTAGGACTTCGGCAACGTGGGACTTCATAACACTCCCCTTCATGTGTAGACCCAACAAATTTCATGGACGGGCCTGCCGCGTGGGCTATACAAGAACGACAAGAGCCACTTGGGATACACAAGAATGACGGGATCGGGACCCGCTCTGATACCATGTAAGAAACTATATACCAGAGCGGCCCGTCCATGAAATCTGTTGGGCTTGCACGTGAGGGGGAGTGTTGGTCGTGTAAAGCCTTACATCCCACATCACCTAAGTGCCTTAGGCAAGGGTTCATATATACCCGTTTGGGGCTTCCACCCATGAGCTTAACCTTTTGGGTTGGTACATGGTTTCTTACACAAATTTGTGAAAATTAGTATTTAATATATTTTGTAACTAGTCCAGTCCAACACGTTCAAAAGAATTGCCTCGCAAGGGTCCTCTATGCGTATCACCTCCAGCTTGTTTTATGAAATTGGGTGACAAAGAAAGAATCACGTTCAGGACGTCGTGGAAATGACGGCTCACTGTTTCATGGCATCTGAACAAGCGGGAGGCAATTGTTCTAATTCTTACACCATGTGCAAGAATGTGTAAGAGGCTTGCTACTTCCTCCTCTATAGTCACCTCACGTGTCTCCTAGCGGCATCTCTTTCTTAGTAGTGTTCATAGGAAATTGAAGTTTACAATGTTTAGTCTCAATTGGCTAGTACACTCGTGGTCACCACCTCGTGTTAATTTAGAGAGGTAATAAGCTCTCTGCTCATCTCTATACCTTCTGGTTGCTTTAGACTCACAGGAAAAAAATCACTGCAGCTGCCGCAAGCACATTCATTTGCCAGCCATCATAGGTGGCCCACAGTACTGCAAGGATGCCTTTCCGCGGCGATCATGGGCCTCTCTCTTCCTTTTGATTGCATTCTGTGCGTTTGAAGATGTTCCGTCCATCTAAAGTATTTTCACATGAGAATAGTGGGAGGCCTAGCATCATTTTTTTTTAAAAATATAAATTAATAATTTACAGTATAATAACATGAGGCAATAGGATATGGGGATGTAATTGGCATCTGGTTGTGTTGAGTACTGTCTCTGGGTGTACATGTTAGCATTTAAATCTTAAACAGAGCAAAATTTAGTACTGCAACTGTGTTAGAATCACTGGCTTACAATGAGCATCTGTAGTAGGACCAATTTCCTCATGTGGATTCAATTAATTAGAGTGGAAGATAACATGAAGTTATGCTTGTATAACAAGACTGATGTATATATTGGTGAAGAGAGTTGAGCAATTTTAAAGAAATTACTACGAACAAGAAAAACTGTGTCTAAATAACAGTAAGACACACCTGCTATTTCTTCAGAGGGAGCTGGTATGTAATAGGATGTGGTGCTTCTGATAAATCACGTCTATAAAAATTAAATGGACATTGCAAAATAAATTGGCCATTGCAGAGAGCTTATGTAGTGACATGCAAATAGTAGTAAGTCTGAGACAGAGAAGTAGTGATTAGGTAAAATCGCTGCATTGAACATCACATTTGTTACAGACACAGTGTTAACCAAGCTACAGTCCTCTAATGTAGTCAGCTCCAACCTTTCAATTGCAAGTATCTCCCATTCGGTGGTTGTTTTTTTGGCGATTTTGCATTTGGCATGATAAATCTTCCAGGTCTTTAAACAATTCCATCTTACTGCAATTTACGGATTATGCTCATTTTTCATGTCAAAATAACCTTTCAAAAGAACAAGATAAGAGTATTTTAAGTTCCTCAATGAAGAGGAAGGGGGTAAATAACATGAGGCCAGCTCGGAGGTCTCGTTTGAGCAGATGATAGTGGGAGGATTAGTGTTCCTTCTTGCTCTCCACAAAATATGCTTGAGGGGATTATATGGATGCTCTCTGATCTCCAACTCAAGCCATTCTAAGATCTTACAGATTTTTCGTGGTCTAGATCCCTGCAACTGTGTACTGGTGGATTTGCAATGGCACTGGTTCTCAGTGAAAGAATCTCTACAGATCTTCTGAATGGAGGCTGGATTTCTGCCAAACTGATTCTTTTAAGCACGCCGCTGTTTAGGTACGGATTGCTGAGGCCAGTGGTGATTTAGCAGATCTTGTAGAGGAGGATGAGAGAACCGGATCTGAGATGTAATTTCATTGTTGCAAGGGGTCTTTATTTCTCTGAAGAGGCGAATCATGGAGATCTGCAGGAGACTAGTATTCAAGAAGAATCTTGTAAAGCTGACCATTTCATTGTTGGAGAGGAATTTCAATGGGAGGTTTCATGTAAGTGAACAGTATGAAGCTCTTAACTTCACACTGCTCTAGCCAAACAAGAGCAAGTTATTTTTATGACCGTTGAAGTGGAAACATACATTGCTTTAATTTAGCAGTGAAATACCCATGCAGCCCCTAAGGGAATATGCTTGGATTGCACTTCGGAAGGAACTGGGATAGGTACAATTTTTTTTTTTTCTTTTTTCTTTTGAGGAAGACAGCAACTAGAAAGTTGAAGAGTCATATTTACGGTAATACTGATATTTAAAGGAAAACAACGAAGAAAATGAATGGAAACAACTCGATTGAAGAAATTGAAAAGAGTAACCACTATTTTTTTGTGATTTTTAAACTGATTTTTTTTCTTTGGTAAAGTTGAATAGAATTAAAAGAAAAATCATAATCTAAGATAGGGGAACCAAATCAAAGAAAAATGACTGACCTGTGCTGCTAGCAAATACGATGAGATCTAATGATCGATGGAGTCCTCACACTCACAGCGAATGCCCAACCAATAGCCTTCTTCACACAGGGGGTAATACTTAAATGCATTCACGACAGTGAGGCAAAGAGAGAACTTTCATTGAATTACAAATGAGAGAATAAAAAGTTTTTATAGTGGAGGGGAGGTCGTTTCAACCTATTGGGAACTAGATAGGATTTTCTTTTTCTTCCATGAGATTGATTACATGCCAATCTCTTTATACTTGATGGGACTTCCTTTCCTCTTTTTTCTCAATCTGTAGTCATATCTTTGATTGATTACAGCCAGTCAATTATTTTGCTAAACTAAAGATATCTAAGTCTAGGAAACTTTATTGGAAAGTACATACTAAGAAATTAGGCATAGTTTGGCTGTAGGGCTGGCTGACCATCAGTTTGGTCCCATGGATTGAACATCTATGGCTCGGCCCAATGGGCGTATGGTTAGGCCCGCCTGATGGGCTGGCTGATAATGGGGCTGTTCTTGGGCCTCATTTTTGTAGCCCTTAACCCGATGATGTAGTTGAGCTGCATCAAGATTGCTTTTCCATTTTGGCACACTGTATCCCATGCAGCAAAACTCTCGATGTCGTTAGGTTACAATTACATGGCTTTGTTGTCTTTGATGCATACATTAAGTTCATGATCTACTTTTGGAAGTTGGAACTCGTTATTGGAGCTGATGAAGACTAAGTTGCCATTCTTTAGTGCACACTATCCATTGACAGATAATTGAAACTTAGGTAGGCAATAGGAGCCTTGGTAACCCTCTATGCAGCTTGGTGGCATCGCTGCTACATGGGACCTTATCTTGCCCAAGGCGGAGTTTGCTTATACATAGTCAACCAATCTGTAAGAAGATAACTATTTGAAGTGGTCATGGGAATTCAGTCGTGCCGACTCTTTGATTTCATCACTAAGACTTTTGTCTGCGATTTATACAAAGCAAGGTTGCTCTACATGGATTGACCCAGCCAATGTTGCTCTTTATGGAGCAGCTCACTAAGACATGTATCCGACAATTGATAAGGAACACGACTTATTAAACTCTAGCAGATTGATTCAAATTCTCGACGTAGTTTCATAGGAAATTGATCACACTTGCTTCTAAGCCATTTTCAAGTACTCCCACATACCTCCTGTAGTCTTATAGGGTTGTAGATTAAGAATAATCTGCGAATCCTCTGAGCTTAAGATCTGATTGATGGTCCTAGCATCATTAGTCTCCTGTTAAGCCTATTTTGTGGTATCTGTGGGCTTTGTAGTGGAGCCATCTTCATGATCCACTACTTCGTTCCCTCTTACAAACCTGTGAAACTGAAATTTCCTTGAAAAACAGTTCTTCACATTAAATCTAATGGGCAACATCTCAGAATTTTTCAGCCATTGTAGATTTTTAAGCGAAACAGATCAACTATTCAGAGTTTTCACAAAATCAGGTAGAAAAATAGCTTTGGGTGACCTCAAATTCTAAATGAGAGTCACTGTCCAAGGCTTAAAACCTCATATGTTCAGAGGTCCATCCTTCTAAGCGCAAACATAACACTTTTACCTACCTTAAGCAAATGAAATCACTTGATTTGGGAATCTGATTAAAATTTTCGACGGTCATGATGAAAATAGCTTATGCTATAAACTGCCGAAATTGAATAACTGAAGAAATTCATACCTCTGACTGTCCAAAAATCCCAGAAAAATCCAGATACTACTATTTATGTTGGGTGAACCTGATCTAAACTTGTTGTCCTGATTTGATACCCCAAGTGGCCCCACAGAGATCAACAATAAAAACCCCTAATTACAGTCGAATGACTGTCTTCACAAATCTGAATTTCTTCAAAGATTTTCTCTGCAGTTGGAATAAACCTTCAAGATTATCCTATCTTGATCATAGATGATCATGGGTGGGAAATTGATAAGAAAGAAGATAAGAATTTGGGGGAGAGACAGTTGGTCGTTCCATTTGGATTGGTGACCACTCTCAAATATTTATACTGGTGGACAAACGACGTTTCAAGTCTAGGTTACTGCTTCTTTTACCAAAAAAATAAAATAAAAGAGTCTAGGTTCACTGGTTCATCAGTGGACACTTAAAGTCCGATGGTGCACTACTTTACTTGGTGACAGAACAATGCTTCAAGTTTGAGGGTGCTCTTAAACTGTGTTGAAATTGCGGATTTTGATTTATTTATGTTCTACGTAACAAAGGTCTGAGAAACTGTGGGAAATTGAGAAGAAAGAAGAGAGAGAGAGAAGAATTTGAAGGAGAGACTGTTGGTTGTAACACTAGGGATGGTGACCACTCTCAAATATTGATATTGACATATTTTTTGAATTTATAAAAAAATCACCTGTCTTCTAATTTTACTGAACAGCCATGGACCTGGTTGTAATTTTTGTACTTCTGCCTGAGAATAACAGTATCAGTAACATGTCAGGTACTTGGAGTTATCTGTAGGACTCTTTCCAGTCTAGCTGATCTGGGTTACTTGCGGCTGAAGTGAATGCAATCAGCTAGTCTTTGGGGACTTCATCTACATCCTCATTTTTCTTGGTATTAGATCATGGACGGGAGGGGGACAGAACATGACCTGAATCTGGAACTTTTGGTTGCAACAGACACAGTGACCACCCTCCTGTCTAGTTGACGGGGGTTGTTTGTGTTTGAAGTGAAAGCAATCACAGGGTGCGGAATTCCTCCATATCCTCTTTTTTCTTGGTATTAGATCATGGAGGGGTACTTTCTTTCATTTTTTTTATAGATAACGTGACTTGAATCTGGAACTTACTGGTTGCGATAGACACAGTGAGCCCCCTCCAACTATGCTACAGGCTTGTGTGATCATGGATGGGACTTCCAGAATATGATGCATCTATCTTTTGACTTACACTTTGTTGTGCAAACATCTTTTTTTTTTTTTTTTGAGAAAGATTCTGCCTTTTATTGTTTAAATTGCTCCAAATATTCTTATTGTGATTGCACTATTTTGCTTTTCCAGTTTTTTTTTAGCAAATCTAAATTTTACTTATTTGTTTAACTTTGGATTGTGGTCCATCCAGAGTAAGCACAAACATTTTCTTACTCTTGCTTTGTGTGTTTGAAACTCTGAAACTAAATAGGTTGAAAGGAATGATCATTTCTACTTTCAGTTATTTTCAATTTTCTATGAAAATTGATGTACAAGCATTCAATTATAATTTGGATACAGAAGTAACACTTGATCAACGTCTCCGTTTACACTTAGCTTCATTGTGCTTCAGGTCCTATCTTCTATTTTTATTGCATCAGTTGTCATGAGAACCTGCATCTCTTTTCTGAAGCATCAACAACGACATGATTTTTGAAAAATGTGGAGCATCTCTGACTTGCAAGGTTGTAGCTATCGTTGTGACTTAGGAGTTGGAAAATCATGGCCAAAATGGGGAGCCTTGGCCGCAGGTCTAGAACATTTGGGTTTTCTTGGGATTTACCTTTCCTTGAGATCATCTTATTCTCTTGTTTATGATAATCTCAAGTGCATGATCCTTTTGTAGTTGTAAAATTTTGACAAGAAATTTTGTGGGTTTCAGCGGATTTTTAAGAAAACCAAATGACACAATGAGGCTTATTATTTCAACTGTTGTTGGAGTAGTGTTTGGCTTCTTGATTGGGATTTCCTTTCCTACAGTTTCCTTGACAAAGGTATGGAGATTTCTTGTCCAATTTTAAGCATGTTTATTTTGGTAGTTCTACTTATTTATCTACGTTGATGGAAAACAGTTACTTATTATTTTACCTGAAATTGGCAGTTCACCTTTCCATCCAGCCTTTTTCCTTCGATTGATCTTACTTACATTGAGGATAAGAATTCAGGGCTTTCGACCCAAGCATTGTTGAACCATGCTTTGACTACCCGGAATAAGAGCAGCTCAACACAAGCTCTTAACATGAATGATACTTCGAAGGTATGTTTCTTTTTCTTTGTGATTAAACTGAGCTAACATTTTCTAAGCTTCAATTTCTTCTTCTGGAAATTTCATTTTTCGTATTTTTCCTTCATTGTTTTAGGAAAGTGCGCCACATCATTCCCCCATACTATACATTCTTGTTTCTGAATATTAGTATGCATATATTATATATTTATTAAAAACATCACCTGAAGTGGTCTGCATATAAAATCATATGCAGAGCAACTTGTGGGGCCCACATGGTCCAGTTGTGATCAATCAACCTTTCCATTTGTGAGTTGGCACTCAACCTCATCCGACTATTGTTAGATTGATTTAAATAAATAAATAAATAAATAAAAAACGTTAAGCTTTGAGACCAATGAATCAAGCGTTAGGGTAGTTTGATGGAGCTGATTTTTCTCCCAACCATAATCCATGATGAGACCTTTCTATAACCTGCGCCAATGGCATGCATCCATGTTGGCCGCCTCATCAGCTGACCTGCTGATGCAGAATGGAGGGGATCGATGTGGGGTAGGTAGGGATAGATTGAGCATAGGGCTTCACACCCAATGAGGCTTTAATGCCATTCCTTTCGCAGGAGAGAATGCATAAGCACCAAGATTACTTCTTTCCATTACTCAAGTCTAAGAAGCCAAAGAGGCTTTACAATGCTTTATGTCGGAGAAAATAGCCCTATATCTAACCTAAAATATAGAAACATTTTATGGACAAGATTAAAACACTTAATTAAAATCTATGGACTGTACCTGCATAACTCAGTGGAAGCTCCATATAATTTAAAAATAAATAAAACAAAACATGAATGGACTGGGCCCAAAGGCTGGTCGACCCTTAGATCATGGGTTTGTCCTACGTCATCTTCATTGTGAACATGTGTGTGCATGTGTGCGTGCGCATGTGTGTTGTCACGACCCAAATTCCGGGGCCTCGTCGGATATCTGGATTGTGATTATATAGCATTATTCACCATGCATTCATCAAATAAGATTCACAAGGAATTAGGCATTTAATTCAAATATAATTTCAATTATAGATATCATTAAGTCTTTGGGAATTCAAACTTATTATATCCTAACTCAATCCATAATATGCTTGAAACATTAGATAATTTTCCTAAGCAATGACTAATGACTCCATTAATTATTTAAGCGTTCTCGTTCGCTCTCTTCAGTCATGCATGCCGAAATTCACGTGCTGAGCGTCATTCCCGCTCTGGCCCACCCACAATACTGTTACCTGAAGGGGGCAACACAATATCAGTACTACTGGTGAATGAATTTTCCTAATTACACAAGCCACATACAACATAATATTTCATAATCATCAAATCTAAATCAATACAACAATTATCATTAAAAATACATCCAAATACAAATCCGTGCCCATACACATTACCACACCTCAATGGCCCATCGTATACAGGTATACCGGTCACCATGACCCTGTATCATCTGACACGTCCACAAGGACCAGCCGCGACAACGGCCCGACCACTAAGTCCAACATCCTACGTCTGGGATCCCATGCACAATATCTCATAACAACCAGAGTTCATCATTATTAATAATTTACACAACAATATTGTGGGACCAATCCCATACCAATCCCCATTAGATTAGTGCCCCACTTCTGATCATAATAGGTAAGGGATGATGTAGGAGAGGCCCACCTTCATAGAATATTAATCAAGGTGACAGAATCATACCAATCATTCCAAGATAGCCCATACAATTCATAATAACTATATGAAAATCTTAATTAATTTGATGGAGGGTTTATTTAGTAATTATATACCAAGTCTAGGGCTAATTCCCCATTCATAAATTCCATCCAATACACCTTTACACACAAAAACTGTTACAACAATGAATTCACGCCTGAAACCTTCTAAAGTGAAATCCAATGGGTCCCGCTGAACCAAACCAAGATCAGACCTAATGTCTAAGGTTGCCCAAGGATAGGCTTTACTCTTAATGGATTGGATTCACCATTAGACATCTTTACTGGGTTGCACAGTCTCAACAAACACGAATAGAATTCATGAATAAGCCTCACGGTTAATAAAATTGAAGCTTCTGGATATCTGGGCAGATGAGGCCCAGGCCACATGGGACCACCACCATCTAGGTTGTCCCTGGGCCCCCTTCAAGATGTGGGGTCTTAATCTCTAGTTAACTTGGGTAGTGGGTCCCCGTACCTTTGTCGACCTTTTACCCAATTTATGTTTCAATCACGACTGGTTTCCTTTAGTTATATTGGATAGTGAGTCCTACTGTTCCCACACCCTAGATGTCCATGATGTCTATGGTCGCCCATCAGTCCTCTATCCATTGGATGGATCTGATCTCTCTGATCAAGTGGGCTAGGTGGTCCCACTAAGGCATGTCGATATTCAGCCAAAAACTGGCAACTACCGCCTCCCTTCTAATAAGGTAATTGGATGAGGGCTCAGATGGAGCCCACTCCTCATGGGTCCTCCACCCTAAGGGTCGACCAAGGGTTCCCTAAAGGATGTGGGGCCCTGATCTCATATCAAACCATGCAGTGGGTCCCACTAATGTTAGCGACCTAGTTGCCTTTCTTCCTTTGTTTCACGCCTCAGGCTCTTTGCAGGATGATCTGGTGGACCACACAATGCCCACTCAACATGGGTCCACTGCACTCAAGGTCGCCCATGACCCTCTTGCAGAATCCCTGGACTGGATTCATCATCCAGTGGACCATGGGGTCCCACAATTCCAAATTCTTCCGTCCCCTGTCAACGTCCAGGTTCTGTCTTCATGAAAATCCAATTCCGATGTTCATAACACATTGAGATTCAAAAGAAAACACCTCCTAATAATCAACTACAGGAGCTTACATATTCCCCATGACTCAAATAATTCTTATGCTGAATCCATTACAGGACAATCTCTACAAACAGGAGTACTAAAAGCCAAATTACCAATCATCCATAATTAATCATACAAGGTATTTAGGAAGATCCACTCACCTTTGGTAAACGATCGTCGCCTTAGCAATATGTGGATGCGAATATGACATTAGTTAGCCTTCCCCTCCTCCTAAATTGCAGCCCACCAAATCTCTCTCAGAATTCTCCAAAGGAAGAACAGAAAACCAGAGAAACAGAGTAGAATGCTATATATGGGTCGTTGGTTCTATATATATAAAAGGGAAGGTAGAATCCTAGCCATCTCAAACTTCCTATTTAGAGTTGGTTTACAACTCTTCTTCTTTCCAAAACTCATTCACGTGAATACTACTAATTATATAATAAGTAACTTCTAATTCTATCCTAAGTTATCAATTAAGGTCCTACCTCGGCCAAACTAATCTTGGGGCCCAGGTAACTCAAGATATTACATGTGTGCATGCACATGTACATGTGCTTGGGTGCACGTGCGCGTGCATGTGTCTGTGTGCTTATGTCATGTGTGGGTGTGAGCATGCGTGTGAATTTGGTCATAGGGGACCCTATGTCACACCCCCAAACGGGATTACTATATTGAGTCTATGTCTTAGGGTGAGATGTTGCCGCTGTGGGTTGGCCAATTAAAAATCTTTTCCCGCGGCTGCAGTTCTCACAGGATTCCGCAATGTGAGGCCGAGTCAATTTTCCTCTAGTTCACAAAACATTCAGCGGAAGCTTTTGCAAACGATCAATATACATTTTAACATAATGTAAGACAAGATATCTAAGTAAGATCAACATACCTAGATGCATTAATGCATTGGAGTTTGAACAAAACAAAGTATTAATTACAATGCTAGAGGCCACTAGAAACATGGGTGTCACAGCCCGAAATCTGTGGCCCAGTCGGATTCTGTGTAGCCTACTAATAATGTATCACAACTCTCAAGTATGCATTCCTAAGTCTATCTCTTGATCCTCATAGTAATCTTCAATCTCTAAATCCTAGTTACATGGTGGGGTTAATCCAGGGGTCAGTGAAAATTGAGTGAACATTCAATTCTATTAGCATGTAAGATAATACAATAACATTGAAACTCCAGATAAATTTAATAAATGCATGGTGAACAAAGCAACATTCCAGGATAATAAGCAGTATAACGGTCCCATAGTCTTTTCCCACATTCCTTGACATTCACCTAACCTCCAGGTAGCACCGGTCAATCATGGGGTCAAGTATCACAAGTACAAGACCACACATGGGTACCTCAAGATTCATAAGTGTGCATTCCACAGCGACCCACTGGTCAATAACAACATGGCGGTACCAGAGGATCAAGTCCTTCCATGGCTGACTCATAGACAGTTCACTAACACGGCTGGCATGAGGCTAGATATCCACGGCTGACATGAAGTTGGACAATATAAAAGCACACGGACTGTTTGTGCGAAGGACATAATCTTCGCACAGGGCTGGTGGTCTAGGGGTGTCCACGGTTAATTCCAAACTATCTCTTGAGGTCTCCCAAGTTCATCATAAACCATTGTTTCAAGTTTTTCCACATTTTAATTCAAATATCCATAATTGACTTGGTTTCCAAAACCAGCCCCACACGAATCTGGATTTCATTTGCCCCTATCCGCTACAGTTTTGGTACTTATATGTGTGGTGACAATCTCATAGCCATCCCTCTATAGATGTAAATATGTAATAATTCACGACTAACTATCCATACCATAGACATATATTGAGATATACATATTCAGCTTCAAGGATGCCATAAAAATATACTACATCAATCAGTTATGGCATAAAGAACATCTTATGCAAAAACAACTAAACACAACCAATTCCCCGCTAAGTTATTCATCAAACCTTTACTGTCATGTAGAAATCATCAACATAGAGCACATAGAAGAGTATATCCACATACCAGATTCACACTGAAGTTTGTCTTTAAGACACCATCAGCTACGTAGAGTTCGGCTGAACCCAACTCAATTCTTTGATTCAGCTGAGGGATTTTCAATCCTTAATGGACTGCTCAATTGTAGTTGATTATCTCCCTTAGTTCTATTGCATCAAAGTGAAAGATTACAACCTTCCTACATAGGAATTAATTGATTTTCATGGAATCAGATATCAAAACCTCAATATTTTTCCAAATTGAGTATTATATAATATAACACCCACAGTCAACACATCAAGATGTCTGGTGATTCAGTCAACCCCAAAATCCTAAACTTGGGGTTTCAATCAATACCACCCAATTGGCATTAATTTGGACATGGGTTAGCTTGTCAAAAATTCACATTATGAAGAATAGAAACTCAACCCAACACTATTATGCTGAAGTCTTGTCGGAAAAAAAAAAAAAAAAAAAAAAAAACCACATAAGAAAGGAGGGTTGGAGTGAAGTTGACCCAGACCAGCCCCTTTACAGGGTTTTGCCAATTCATAAACTCCAAGATGGAGTGTGGCAGTTGGCAAAACCCTTCCTAGGGTTTGGTTAGAGGGTTTGCACCTCATGCAACACAAACTGACATCAAATCCTTGGTGAATATCTGTCCTTAATCATGAATTTAAAAATCAATGCATACAAGAATCTCAAACACCTTTTAAACAATACAAAAAACAGATCTTAAGCAATTAGCATTGAAAGCCTACTCACCTTTGGTAGTGAACAGTCACCCTAGCAATATGAGGGAGATAGGTCATCAACAGACCCCAAAAGCTGCTGATTTTCCGCGTTGTTCTTGTTTCCACGGAATCACTCTTTTAGTCCTCACTAGATAAGCCTAGGTTTAGGGTTTTGAAAAAGAGGATGCAAGAAGGGAAGAGAGGGATAGGTCGTTTGATGAGATTTAGGGAAACAAAGGGGAGAATAGAGAGGCTACGTTGCCGTTTGGGTTTTGTCTCAAAAGAGGATGTCGACTACCATAAATAAAGGCCTTTGGAGCATTGCGCAAGTTTCCTCTAGGAAACAAGTTGTGCATATATGTATTCTTGTGCGAGGGCTTGCGGCAACTTCTTGTTGCCTGGGACATGTGTGCACTTGTGCGCAAGGAGTCCCACCTCACTTGGTTCATTAACTCACTTAAGTTATAATAAAAGGGTCCCATTCTTCTCTTTAGCAAAAAGGCTACTACTTATTAGTCATTAAGTCTGGGTTCTACTAGTCACCTCTTAAACCTTTTTAATAAGTCAGGGGCCCATGAAATAGAATAAACTCTTATAACAACTATGGGCTCCACATAATATTTAGTTATGTTACTTACTAATTAAACAAATATACAAGGGAATTACATATTATAAACAAAAATCACCAAAGTAAACATATTCTTATAATCAATTACTCTTGCCCCTACATTGGGGTCCGGGGTATTACAATGGGCCATTACAAAAGTTGTTGAAACAAAAAAATCTATCCAAAACGTGCGACATCATCCCTTTCACCATACGATTATCTAGAGTACATCGTCTGCACTCCACTCAACTACGTCCTGCGGTTCCTCTTGTGCTGCCGCAACCTCTTGCTCATGGGTAAAGGTGTCATCACCTATAGCTCCAAGTGTAGCAATAGCTGGTTTACAATAAACCTGGCAAGTAAGCAATGTAAATTGCGTATACATGTTGCATCAAATTATAATTTAAAGATAGGAGGATTATTTGAACATCAAAGATGTCTACAAATAGGGAGAATTATGCAAGAATATAAATCACAGCAAGGAATTGTAAAGGACATATCTGTGCAATATACTATAAGCAGAATGGCAAAACCATGTGGCTATATTCTCCCGACAATCACGATTGTTGCGTTGCGATCTTGGCTGAGAGCAGGTAGAAATAAAGCACTGGTACTGCAAGACTCCATATGGGAGTTTAAATATGGCCATCAAATAGATATTAGGTATGGCACTGAAGCGACCCTGGGTCACATTCAAACAGAACTACACTGCAGTGAGTATAAATATCATCAAAATGCATACATGGCTTAGTGGTATCAACTCAAGATTCCTAGCACAAAGGGCTTGACTAGGCTGACAACCAAAAAGGGAACTACTCCAAGTAGCTTATGTGACAAATTCACATTTCCCATGAGTAGTCCTTTACAACCTTAAGGTTCTCTTAGCTTAAACAAAATCATACAAAACCAGACAAAGCGCAAAGCGACTCGACAACCGACTCAATTGTACCTAAACTAACCCAAAACGGGCAGCATTTCGGTATAAAAATGTTAGCCCCAAAATGGGTGAGAAAAGGTAATCGGATCCGATCAACTTAGAAGGATGACATTGCAAAGTTGCGAGCCCGCCAATCAAATTGACCCTACTTTGGATCCTGTTAAGTCTAGAGGAGGAAAGCCAACAATTTAATACGTTCTAAGCTTTATATGACAAATTTATGATCACAGAACTTGGAAGAAACTTGTTCTTAGATTGTATGATTTCTGTGTCCCTCCTTTGGAGATTGAGACCCAATATATAGAATGTTACATGCCTCAATCAAGGCTTCTAAGTTAGGAAACTAGTTAATTACATCAATTTGCTCTTCTAACTTAAGGAGACTAACTAATTTACAAGAGAAATTCTAATTAAGGAATATGTACAGCTGTTACAAAAGGACCCAATCAATATGCACGTGGGATATGATTTCTGGACATGATATGTTCATGGGCCTTGGGCCTGGGCCTGTTTAACACCCCCCATCAAATTGATGCGGGAGAATCAACAAGCATTAATTTGCCAACCAAGAATTGATGTCGAGGACGCGGAAGACCTTTAGTAAGGATATCAGCAAGTTGAAGCTCAGTGGAGACATGCGGAAGGCTGATGACAGCACGCTTAAGCTCATCGCGAATGAAGTGACAATCAACCTCGATATGTTTAGTGCGTTCATGAAAAATCGGTTTTTCAGTAATCCGAATGGCACTGGTATTATCTGCATAGAGGGGGGTAGCTCCTTCTGCTGGAAAACCAATTTCAGAGAGTAGACCTCGGAGTCAAAGAATTTCGGAGCATGCAGCAGACATGGCGCGGTACTCAGCCTTAGTAGAAGATTTTGAAACTTTGTCATGTTTCTTCCATTTTCAGGAGATCAGACTATCACCCAAAAACATGCACCATCCGGTCGTCGATCGGCGAGTATCTGGACAACCAGCCCAATCAGCATCTGAATAAGCTTTGAGAGATAAAGGATTGTTGGATGGAAAAAACAACCTGCGAGTCGGGGTGCGAATGAGGTACCGAATAATGCGGCGAACAGCAGCCATATGAAGATGACGAGGAGCAGTCATGAATTGGCTCATGAGGTTGACTGCAAAGGAGATATCAAGACGGGTGATGGTGAGATAGATCAAACTACCTACTAACTGGCGATATGCGGTAGGATCTGGAAGAAGGTCACCCTCCTCTTTACTGAGTTTGACATTCAGTTCAATTGGCGTATCGACCGGAGCGGAATCAGCAAGGCAAGCCAAGTCAATGAGGTCAACCGTGTATTTATACTGATTGAGAACTATACCAGTAGGGGATTGATGAACTTCAAGACCGAGGAAATAGTGCAAGGGGCCGAGATCCTTCATCTGAAATGTCTGATGAAGAAAAGCTTGAAGGTCATGAATCATGTGTGCATTAGGACCAGTAATGACAATGTCATCAACGTAGACCAGTAGAACAGTAATTCCAGAGGGAGCATGATGTAAGAACATAGAAGGATCATACTGGCTCGGATGAAAACCCAAACAGAGAAGAGCATCTTGAAATTTCTCAAACCATGCGCGAGGAGCTTGCTTCAGACCATAAAGAGAGCGACGGAGCTTCGCAACCATGCCCTTCCCAGAGGAAGACCCTGGAGGCAGACGCATATAAACATCTTCTTTGAGATCACCATGAAGAAATGCATTTTTGACATCCATTTGATAGAGAGGCCAGGACTGAGATGTAGCAACAGCAAGGATGATACGTACCGTGGTCATCTTAGCGACGGGAGCAAATGTTTCACCATAATCAATGCCATATTCCTGCCGATTGCCGAGAGCAACGAGGCGCGCCTTATATCGATCGAGAGTGCCATCTGGTTTTAACTTGAGAGAAAAAATCCACTTGCAGCCAATAGGTTTGACACCCGAAGGAGAGGGGACAATATCCCATGTATGATTTTTCTCTAAAGCATCCAACTCATCTTGCATAGCCTGGTTCCAATATTTGTCCTGCACAGCCTGAGAGTAGGATTGGGGAATGGAAGAAGAGGACAAAGTAGCCATTAAGGAAGTATGGGAAAACCCATAGCGGTCAAGGAGTACCGAAATGCGTGTGGAGCGACGCAATGGAGGAAGCCCAAAAGGACCAACTGCCGGAGGTGGACCAGATGCTGGAGGAAGATCAAGAGGGGGATCCCTGGGAGGCACATCTGTATTCCGTCTGTGGTACACATAATTAGGATTAAAGCGAACAACTGTAGTGTTGTCAGAAAAACCAGGTAAAGACACTAAGGAGGAGTCAGGAGGTTCAAGGTGCTGTTCAAAAAAATACTGTTGTTAAAAAAAAAAAAACATTCCTAGAGGTCCGTAAGCGACGAATGTGAGGGTCGTAGCAAAGGTACCCTTTCTGGAAGGGGCCATACCCTAAAAACACACACTTAGCTGACTGTGCAGTTAATTTGGTTCGCTCAGAAGGAGGCAAGTGCACAAAGCAAACGGAGCTGAAAACATGAAGATCATCATAAGATGGAGAGGTCTGGTACAACCGGTAATATGGGCTCTGATTTTGAAGAGATGCAGAAGGCAGACGATTTATGAGATGAGCTGCAGTAGCCAGTGCCTCAACCCAAAAACGGGTAGGAACCGATGATTCAAGGAGAAGAGAACGAGTGACATCAAAGAGATGTATATTTTTTCTTTCAGCGACCCCATTCTGCTGTGGAGTATAAGGACAAGTTCTTTGAGAAATAATACCTTTGTTTTGCAAAAACTGTTGAAAATCAGAGGACATATATTCCCCACCTGAATCAGAGCACAGGATTTTAATGGAGGTGGAAAATTGATTTTCAACATAAGCCAAATTTTTTTTAAAAACATGAAAAACATCAGATTTTGAATGCAGAAAGTAAACCCATGTGAACCGACTGAAATCATCAATAAAAGTCACAAAGTATTTATAGTGAGCATGAGAAAGAGCGGGAGCAATTCCCCATACATCGCTATGAACCAATTCAAAACACTGAGTGCTGTGTGAAGTGGAAATAGGAAAAGGAAGAGTTTTGCTCTTTCCCATTTTGCAAGTAGCACAATCAAAAGGCACACAAGAAGATAAACCAATAGTTTTATTTAATAAACCAGAATGAAATAGAAGGGACAAAGCTTTTGAATTCGGGTGTCCAAGTCTTTTATGCCACAATTGGCAGTTATCTCTAATGGAAAAACAAAACACATCATTGTCAAAATTATTCCGAGAAGGCTTAGAAAAATCCAGCGGAAATAAGCGTCCACACTTAGGCCCCTTCGCGATCTCCTTCCCGGACATCTGGTCCTGCACAACACAACCAGAAGAAGAAAAAGAGATGTTACAATTATATTCAACAAGTTGCCCAACTGACAAAAGGTTGGAAGTTAAAGTTGGACACAGATAAACATTGGTCAATGGAATAGGACCAGGGATGTCACCGACAGCAGTAATGGGAACATGGTCCCCGTTAGCAGTTTGTATTTGAAGAGGGCCAGTGTATCCTTGCACATTGGAGAGCGGTGCGCACGAAGACGTCATATGATTAGACGCCCCGGAATCAAGGAACCAAGTAGAAGATGGAGGGGATGTACCTGAGAGACCAAAAGCAGAGAGGGCATTGACAATCATCTGTTGAACCAATTCAGGAGTGAGAGAGGAGGAGGGCCCAGGCTGTGAGGGTGTAGATGCAGGAGCAGGCATAACCGAAGATGCAGCATACGCATGCGGAGGCCGATACTGGGAAGTCTGAGGCTAAGGTGATGGACGTTGTGGGCGGCGGCGACATTCAGAGATGATATGTCCTGACTTTTTACAGTAATTGCAGACCTTCTGTTTGCATTGAGTTGCAATGTGGCCAAATTTTTGACAACTATAACATTGTGTTTTGCTCAAGTCGCGCGGCGGAGGCTGAGAAGTTTTATTAGTTGAGAACGCGACTGAATAGGTTTCAGTCGTTTGTTGTGCTAGATGAGCCGAGGTCGTAACTCGCTGTTCTTCGGGTAGGAGTTCATTTAAGCATACATCCAAGGAAGGTAATGGTGTCCGATTCATCAAGGCAGATTGGACATTTTCATATTCACTACGCAGTTTCATCAAAAACTGATCCCTTTGACTAGAGGCCTGAAGATCTTGAATAACAAGCAAAACATCCGCAGCCACATCAGCATACTTTATGCCATCGTATTCCGACCACAGCGTACGAAATCCCGAATAGTAATCTTGTATGGACAAGGTTCCCTGTGTATATTCAGCAATCGCACATTCAAGATGAAATTGACGTGCTGAATTATCTTGATGGTACACTTTCTTCAGATACCCCCACATGTCTTTTGAAGTGGGGTAAGGTTTGAGATTCATGATTAGATGTGGCTCGATAGAGCTGAGGATCCATGATTTTATCTTCGCATCTTTAGTAAGCCAAGAGGAGATCTTCTTCTCATCTTCAGTGGGTTTAGGGTCAGATCCAGAAATATATCCCCATAATTCCTTAGCCTCAAGGTATATCTGGAACTGAAACGACCAAACAAGGTAATTTTTTCCAGTAAAACGGACCAAGATAACTTCAGATTTTTCCATCTCAAAGTGATACTGGTCAAAGAGTGATTGAACAGTGAAACAAACTATCAAAAAATATGTAGGATGCCTTCACCGAGTGTAGACAACTTAATCCAACCAAACAGGAAGGAAGAAACTTAACACAGCACAGAATTTGTGCAAAACAGGGCCCAGACGACCCTGTCAGAGGCTGAAAATCCACTACGTGGACCCCACTGATGATCCTAGGCAAAGATCAGAGGACTGATCTGAGTGGGCCTGCTATTTTGTCTTCTAATGAAACAAGTTTTGTCTGAATCTGCTGAAAATCCAAGATTCTGGATGGTCTTGATGAAAACAATCTAATTTTCTGAAAAATACTTGAGAAGGAGCAGAACACCAACCTGGATGTGCTGAAAAATCTGGAAAAAATCACCTATATTCTCAGAAATACCAGGCAACCAAGTCTTTATGGGTTTCGGAGGTTGATCTTGATGATCAAAGGTGGGCCACCAAGAGGACAGCACTGTCGCAGGAAGAATATGACGCTGAAGATGATGTTACTGAAAACTTCTTGAAAAATAGATCCTAGATCTATTTACTGGAGAGAAAGACTTGGAAGAGGTCTAAGATCAAGACTGCTCTGATACCATGACAAATTTATGATCACAGAACTTGGAAGAAACTTGTTCTTAGATTGTATGATTTCTGTGTCCCTCCTTTGGAGATTGAGACCTAATATATAGAATGTTACATGCCTCAATCAAGGCTTCTAAGTTAGGAAACTAGCTAATTACATCAATTTGCTCTTCTAACTTAAGGAGACTAACTAATTTACAAGAGAAATTCTAATTAAAGAATATGTACAGCTGTTACAAAAGGACCCAATCAATATGCACGTGGGATATGATTTCTGGACATGATATGTTCATGGGCCTTGGGCCTGGGCCTGTTTAACATTATAGACCGACCTACAATAATTCAAATAGATTAGTTAAGGGTCTGGAAAACCACTGGCAAGCGTCTATACATAAAAGATACATGCATAAGACATGTAGCTAAGTGGATAGAGAGTATAATGGACACAAGATCAATGCACATTCAAGGAGCATTTACAATTTACCAAACCTAAATCTTGGATTGCCATTAACATGCAAGAATCATGCTATTCAACTCTCTGCACTCCCTAGGAATTCAAGTGTCCAAAGTTTATTATGACCTTTGTGCTTCTAATGGTGATTGTCATTCAAGGTCCTAGGCTCACATACTCATGACTTACGATGCACTACACATGTTTCCGAACAACCCGTAGGTGAATATCAAGCTCAAACATCACCTAATATAGTCTCATAGTTAAATTAATTATTAACGAGTCCTAAGGTCCAAGACTACTTCGGAATCCTGAGTTTATGATCCCCAAACCAAAGGGTCCTTAGTTGATCCAAGACCACTAGATAATTGGCTGAGAATCTAAGGCTAGAAACATGAATAACCCAACTTCAGGGTTAATAGCTGATTGAGGTGTATTGATGAACAAAGGAATCAAAACTCAAGTGTTCTGGGTTCAGATGGCAAGGTTTGAGGGTTAAGGGTTCAAAGCTCCAAAAGTGTAAGGTCCAAGGGTCAAGATGACCAGGAAAGGGGGTAAAAAATCCAAGGGGTGAAGGAGGTGAGGCCGTGAGGGTCAGTAGCTGGCTGGCTACTGCATTCAGCGCAGCTGGCTAGTGCACCCAATGCACTAAGTTGAGCATTGCACAGCCGGCTAGTGCTCCCA
Source organism: Umbellularia californica (assembly GCA_028538565.1). Classification (NCBI taxonomy): domain Eukaryota; kingdom Viridiplantae; phylum Streptophyta; class Magnoliopsida; order Laurales; family Lauraceae; genus Umbellularia; species Umbellularia californica. Next base: position 61,851,818 of record JAPQWN010000001.1, read on the forward strand.
GTGCATCCGGCTGGTGCACTATTCAGCCCACTACTGCCAAAGGTGGCATTGTTTTTGCATGCTTTATGTTGGATGCTGAAAGTAAACTCTTGAAGGTAGGTACTCCACATGACTCAACGATCACTCATCTGTTGCTAGGATTGAAGATTTTTTAATGCCTCGTGATCAAAATATAAGACGAAGTCTTTTCCAACCAGATGGTGTCGCCAACGTCCCAATGCTTGCAAAACGCAATAGAATTCTAGATCATATGGTGAATATTTGCGCATGGTATCATAGAGCTTCTCACTAGAAAATGCAACCGGGTGACCTTGGCTGCGAATTCCTCCAATGCCAACGTTGGAAGCATCATGTGCAACTTCAAAGACTTTGTCAAAATCTAGAAGTCACAATAGAGGGGCTTCCATCATCTTGTGCTTAATTCTTTCAAAGGCTCAAGTTGTTGGATTTGTCCATTTAAATTCGCCCTTTTTCATATAGCCAGTGATGGGAGCCATAATACTACTGATTTTGCGAATGAACCACTTATAGAATGTGGCAAGTCTGTGAAAACTCTGAACTTCAGTGATAGTAGTTGGAATTGGCCAATCAAGAATAGCTTGGTCTTTGGATGGATCCATCTCTATGCCCTTTGAAGATACAACAAAGCCAAGAAACACCGCAAAATTGCTCGTAAAAGTGCGCTCTTTTAGATTAACATAAAAGTGTTCTCGGCGAAGAAGTTAAAAGATGCTTTTCAAGTGATCAAGATGCTCCTTTCTTGATTTGTTGTAAATTAGAGAATCATCAAAACAAACAATGACGAACTTGCCAATAAAAGGTTTCAACAATTGATTCATAACACGCATGAATGTACTAGGAGCATTACTAAGACCAAAAGCCATAATCATAAAGACCATCTTTAGTTTTGAAGGCTGTTTTCCATTCTTCACCTAGCCTAATTCCAATTTGATGATAGCCACTGCAAAGATCAATCTTTGAAAATATAGAAGCACTAGTCATAAGATAAAGCATGTCATCAATCCTAAGGACAGGGAAATGATACTTTACAATGAGCTTATTGATGGCACGACTATCCTCACACATACGCCAACTTCCATACTTCTTTTGAGGAAGGAGAGCGGGTATTCACATGGTCTAAGACTTTCGTGAATATATCCCCGTTGCAAAAGATCGTCAACCTATTTCTTGAGTTCAACATGTTGGAATGGACTCATCCGGTAAGAACGAAGATTAGGGAGATATGCTCCTGGAAGTAGATCTATGACATCATTGGCTTGCTGTATGTCTCGCATTGGTAGGAATTTATTTTGATGTTAATTAGGAATTAAAACAGAGAAATCATTAAGCAATGGTTTTACCTCTTGAGGAATAGATGGTGATGCAAGATATACCTCAAAGGCCACATGTGTAGGGCCTAAGATAGTTTAGCGATTTTTCTATTTTATTTAATTAATTGTAATTAGTTACTTTTTTATTTTATTTTATTTTAATGAGTCTTAATTGGGATATGATTCTAGTTTACTTAGTTTCCTAGTTTAATTAGGTTTCTTAGGTCCTAACTTATGTTTTTATTATTTGTATGGCATTGTAGAGAAGAGATTCTCACAGAGTTAATTAATTGAATTGGTTTTTCTCATTGAGGTGTGTCCTCGTTATCGTCTCTGCAGAGACTTGTTCAAGTGTCTATGGAAACGTGCTTCGACACCGTGTTGTGATTCGACACTCCTCGCAAGCCCTAACCCTAGGGCTTGCATCAATTGGTATCAAAACCAAACAATCCCTTGATCGATTGGCATAATTACCCCTATCCATTCCATCTCCATTCCATCACCCATCTTCCTTTCCAACAACATCCATCCGAACCATCCCGGCCTATCAAAACCTAAAATCCTGGTTTGCATTTTTATCCTTGGTACCATCTGCGACTAAAAGGCACTGGTGAAGGATAAGCAATGGACTTTCATCATCAACGACTGTAACCTTAAGCGATAGTTCTATCTCAAGCGGTTGTCAAGTTGCTCCATTTCTATGTGCTCATCATAGGGTTCATCATCATCTGGCACACCTTCACAATGCAGATTCTTGTGTGGACATTCTTTGGCATAATGGCCTCTTTGCTTGCAAGAATGGCATACAATATCTCGCCGATCTGTTCTTCATTGTCCCCGAGCATTATTCTGATTTGCTTGTTGCCTCTGATTTTGCTCGTGATTTTGTTGAACCTGTGGCAGAGCTTGTTGCTCCCTTTGAATTTGATTCTATGGTTGGCCAGGACGTGGTCGGAAGCCTTCTTGTGCGGTTCGGTTGAAATTAGCATTTGTACCCTTCTATTGATAGACTCTCCAAGTTGGATACTGACGTGTCGTCAGTCTAACGTAACTTTTGCTTAACTCGCCGCGCCTTGCGAGGGATTTCATCAATGTTGTTAAAGTCAAACATTACCATCTCACGCTTTATGTTTATGCGCAATCGTCCCTGATAATGGGTGACCATTAGCCGATTCAACTCATTAGTTTTACACCGGATACAAAGCTCATGGAATTTATGAGTATATTCATCTATGGACATGGAACCTTGCTGAAGATTGATGAGCTCTAGTTGGAATGAGTCAAGGTAGTCAGATGACAGACTTTTCCCCTGCAATCTTTCTTTCATAACTTCCCAACGGGTGGATAGGAGGGGGACCCATATTTTCATTGTGGTCATCAATATTATTCCACCAAATTCTAGCACTTTCAGCTTCATCTTGATGAAAGTTACTCGTTGAGAATCTTCTATGTGGTACCAAGTGAAACAATCCACAAGCAAAGTAAGTTAGTCAAGGAAGGCTTTAGAATCAAATTACCTAGAAAAATTGGCAACCTCTAAATTGACGAGACGTCATCTTGGTGTGGGGCATGTGGTATGTCATCATTGTTCCTCTCATCAAAGAGATGTTGAAGGAACTCTTGGACTAATTCACAGGGATCAACATCCAACTAAGGTCATTGAAGTTGTGGGACGGAAGCGACGGAAGATTCACCATTAGGGTTTGTGGAGACCTTACTGAGTTCACCAACTGTGGTGTCTTAAGGCTTGCACCCATGCATATAAATCTAATATGCAGTTGTCGCATTGAATGTCGGTGAGTCTACTGTGAAAAATTTGACCAGTGCGGGTAGCCATGGGTGATGAGTTTTATTTTTAACAGTTGTTCAGTTTGGGTTTTGGTTAAACCCAGACCCAAGCCGAATAGTCCATGGAGCGGCTCGGGTTGTGCAAGATAATGGCACGTGTGAGAAGGCCTTTGTTTTGCCTTGAATAGCGTGTAGAGAATTGAATAAAAGAGAGGAAAGTGACCTCTTACTTGCTGCGTTGGGGTTCAATGAAGGAGATAGCCTGCTAAAGGGAGATGGCTAAGCTCTAGGATGCTATCTGCAGCAACAAGAAGGCAGAGACGACGCAGCTTGCTGCTGCTATTCGCTGCACTTGACTGGAAGAGGTGAGAAACAAAGGTGAGTTAAGGTGCTGGTGGTCTTCGACGAGAGCATGCCAAGCCTTGGTGCCAGGTACTTCCTCCACTCGAATCTCTTTCTTCTCTCGCTTCTTCTACTCACCCTCCCCCTTCCCCCTTTTTATCTCTAGGTTTGAAATCTGGTCGAAAAGGATGGTTTGATTTGGTTGGGGTCCGGGATTGGGGTTTGGAAAATTGCCGAGGTTGGGTTTAGTGTGATTGGATTTTAGGAAAGTCCGATTTAGGGTTTTTTTGGAGGGATTTTGTGGATCGGGCAAAAGCGAATTGGGATTTATAATTTGGGGAATTGGGGATTTTTGTTTTGGTGGGGTTCAATTGATGGGTACGACCGTACGGGGTTCTGGACGGTCCGATGTGGGGAACTAGGGCTTTGGTTTTAGGGTTTGGGTTGGTTACAGAGGAGGTTTGGGACAGTGATGAGTTCAGTGGATTTTGAATTCGGTATGGTGGGAATTTGGGTTGGGATGATGTGGAGATGGGTTCGGTTGTATTGGTTTGGTTGAATGAAGATGGGTTGGGGCTCGGGACAAGTTTGGGAAGAGGGTTTTTGGGGCAGTGGACTCTCGGTGAAGGGGGATGGGGCTGTCAATTTGCTGGTGGGTGACAAGAAAGCAAGGATAAAAATAGCCGCTGCCGTTACGAAGCGGGCGATATGTAGTGTAGCGGGGATACGTAGCGGCGTAGCGGTGCAATTTGAAAAAATCGCCAAAAAAATCTGAAAAAACTCCAGAAAATCCAGAAAATTGTAAAATGAAAGAAAATGTGGTTATTTTACAAAAGTAAGTAAGAAAAGGGGGTGTAGCGGTGCCCTCAATATATGAGATCCTATATCGCTGTATAAATAGAAAATAATTGTAATGATTAGTTTTTTCACATGTATTCATGTTTATTAGTTATGCTAACTTAAAAAGTAATGGAAAGCTCATAAAAAAAAATAAAAATAAAATAAAAAAACTAGAACATGAAATAAAGGCATAAGAATTAAGAAGACTTAAGAGTTAGGTCATTACTCAATACTCATTAGTGAACATTGAACAATGAAATATCAATACTTCAACATTCAAGGTTCAAATTCAATCGAGTGAATGAACTATGAAGTGATTAACAATCAACATTTAACACCAATTTAGAAATGACAAAGTAGAGAGCTAGTGAAGGAAATAAGAATACCTTAATCACCCCCAAAAGGAATGTCTACCAAGATTCAAGGTGCTATGGTTATCCTCATCCCCATCAGTATTATCATTTCTATTGGCACCATATTGAATTTGATGTTGATAAGCATTGGGATCCACAAATCCAAAGAAGGCAGCCACACCCACATCATAGGAACTTGGAGGTGGATATCTACCATATTACGTTTCACCATAATCACCATATGAGTAGGACCCTGAAGCTGAAGACTGTTCTTCTCCTTGTTGTACTTGACCATATGGAAAATAGTCAAAATACTGTGAGGGTCCTTGTCTACTGTAACAAGGGTTCCACGACTCAGCCCATGATGCCGCTTCTTGTCCTCTAATAACTCACCCATATTTCCTTGTTCATTACTTCCTCTAGGAGCAGGTGGTGAGACTCTCCGACGCCGTTGATAACCACGGTTTCCTTCCATTCTTTCCAGAAAGTCTTGTACCTCCTCTATAGGAATGACATCTTCCTGATCATGTTGGTAGTATTCACTAGTAGCACCTGTCCCATTAGTGTCTCTTGCTCCATCTCCCCTATCTCCTCCACCATGGCTACTTGGAGAGACGTTGGTACGCGTCCTCTCTAATGATGACACAACATGAGCAGGTTCTTTCCCTTTAAGTTGTGGTTGCGGGCCTTGCTGCTGTGCACTTGAGGCTTCTCCTCCAAGTGGGGCACCCTCTGCTTCGCCCATATCTTCATCAAGCAAATCTCTAAACTCCTCCTGAAAGCCCGGATTTGAATCTAGCAATTGATCCTCTATCTCGGCTATCCATGGGAGAAAGGGATCGTCTTCTCTGAATATGTGATCCAAACTAATAGGACAATAGCTTGGATCACCCCTTGCCTTACTTTCTCTTGTTCTGTTTCTCAACTTTAAATTATAATGGCAATATACAAGCTTGTTGAGTTTTTGCATGGTAAGCCGATTCTTGGACTTTGTGTGGATCAAGGAGAAAGTGCTCCAATTCCTTTCACAGTTTGATGAAGTTGTAACTTGACTAAGGATGCGAACAATTGCTTTCCTTAGATTTGGAGTATCCTCTCCAAAATTCGTCCACCAATTAACTGAAATTTAATGTAAACAAATAAAATTAGATATTCCTTAAGTCCTTCCAAGTTCCAATCAATTAAGAGATAAATAACAAAAGGCTAATAGGTTGGGTGATTGGGTCTTTTGTTCATACAAGGTGGCATCTTTCCAATCGCCTTTATTGTAAGAGGGTCAGCAAAGCCTCCTCTCCTTTGTGTGTATGTAGATATCTACAGTGTGAAAATTAGGAATAAATCAATAAATCATACATGTTGAAGACCTATCTCAAGCATATACATATGTCATCTCATATCTCAATCACTAACTCACCTCTTGGATGGCTTCGATTGAATCATCAACTCTCAACAATTTCTTCAACACTTGCCTTAATCCTACCCTCAACTCCGTATCTATTGTATCGCTGTTTTGTTGGGCATTGGGGTAGTAGAATTCGGGATTAAGGAAATAACCTACATTGAATACAAGTTGAAATTCAAAATGATTAAACATCAATCAGAGATAGCTAGATTGCTTTAAAAGCATCAAATAGTGATATTGTTATTGAGTACCTGCAGCATGCAATGGATGGTGCAGCTGGTCGTTCCACCGGGCATCAATAATTTTTATATATTCATCATGATATCTAACATTTTCCATCATAGCTTGCTTAGCCCAATCCATTGCTTCATATATATATATATCCCATTGTTGTCTTGTCATCATCATCTACAAGCCGCAATACTCTAACTAAAGGCTCATAAACCTTTAATAAATTAGACACTTTCTTCCAAAATTTATTGTCCCTCATCAAGTTAGGGATCTTAAATTCCGGACCACTTGTTGCATTGCCCCATTTCGAGCGAAGCCATTCCTCTGATGCAAACAGCTGAATAAGCTTTGTTCTAAACCTTACAAGGCTCTCCAACGCAATGAAATGGGTAGCAAACCTAGTTGATCCCGGACGTATCAAGGCATGGTTATTTGTGAATCTTTTCATCAAGCTCAAAAGCCATGAATGATCATAAATAAATTTGGTAACGCCTCTACATGCCTAGATAACTTCAACAATTTTCTTCTTTTTTCCAATCTCTACCATAATGAGATCTATATAGTGTGCTGCACATGGAGTCCAAAACAGATGAGGCTTTTTCTTCTCCAACATCTTACCGGCTGCCTTGAAATTGGCGCCATTATCTGTAACAATTTGTACAATATGCTCCTCTCCCACACTCTCTACAATCTTATCCATAAGAGCATATATATTTAGCTGTCCGTCTATGTTCAGATGCATCCACGGACTTCACAAAGACACCCAACGACTGATTGTACCAAAAAGTTTATTAATATTGTGTGCCGCTGGTCCACCCATCACACATAATAGTGATCCCATTCTGTTGCTACATGGGCCTAAAGTTCTCCACCCATGCTTTTATTTCTTCATATTCTTCTTCGAGATATTTAGTGCCCACATCATAAACAAAGGGCGACTATATTCCCCGGCCAGCTTCGGCGGCAACATCAAGAATTGTTTGGAAATAGGGGGAATCTATTGCTGTAGGTGGTATGTTCTTGTGAATTAGCCATTTTGTTGTAGCTTTGGCTAACCTATCTCTTGCACCCTTCATCCCCCCTTTCATAACACTTGATATATTTGGTTGTTTAGCCTCCTCTTTTCTATGTGCTAGAGGATCAACAGGGGGAGGAACTGCTCTTCTACTAGAAATAACTTCTACATCAACATCCCGTTCCCAGGTGCTAAATGCCCTACGCATGGCCCCCGCAATGCCCTTGCCCCTGCTTGGCACAGCAGATGAGCCCCCTGCATCATAATATTTGCTGCTTCTAGGAAATGCACGACGTTCATTTTCTTCTTGGTGACTCATGATGGACTCTTGACGTGCAGCCTCCATCTGTGCATCTTCATCATCAAAACCTTCATCCCGAAATCCCCAAATACATCATAACGGTCAGCATCAACATCTTGCTGCCTCTTTTCTTTTATCTCTATTATTCTAGCTTTGTTTTGGCCAACCAAAGCTTTCATTAGTTCCCTGACTACCCTTGGTATTTCGGTACAGCCAGCAACGTTGCTAGAAATGTGGTCCAAGTGGTGCTTGAATCTTGTAATGCCCCCATTGGTCACTTTCCCACAAAACTTGCATTTGATTTTCAACCTGTTGTTCTCAACTGCCTCACCAAAGCTCCATGCGGGATCAATGTCGTGAGGCATTTTCAAAAATCAATTGGCAAACACAAATGCACAATAGAAGACTGACTACCTATAAATATGAACAAGTAGTATGTTTAAAATTAAAAAAACAAAAAAACATGTTAGAGGAAACATATATCTAACACTTAAAGAATCATTCTCTTGACATTTAATTGCTATCTCATTACTTAAAAGTACAATTTGTTTCAAAAATTTAAAAAATCCGAAAATAAGAAAATAAAATAAAATTAGGAAAAGACAAATATATGTTGGATTGATGTATGCCAAACATATTAAAAACATTTAGGAGCATTTTTCAATACATTTGGTTGGCATTCCATTACTAAAAATATTTTTTTTTTACCAAAAATAAAGAAAGGAAAAAAATGAAAAACAAGCAATATATGTTGGAATGATCTATGGGAAATATAGATCTAAAATCTAGGAGCCCTTTTCTACTAAAAATATTTTTTTTTACAAAAATAAAAAAAGGAAAAAAATTAAAAAACAAGCAATATATGTTGGAATGATCTATGGGAAACATAGATCTAACAATATGAAGCTATTTTCAAGTTGTTTCATGAGTTTTCCATAAGTGATAATGGATTTTTTTTTAAGTAACATAAATCCGAAAATAAAAATAACAATATATATAAAAAAAACAAAAGATATGCATGCAAGATCAAAAGGAAGCATGAGTCTACAATAAAACAAAACAATGATGCCATTATGTTGTGATTCATAGTAGTTAGAGAGTGATAATCTCAAAAGTTGAAAAAAAATCACATACCTAGATGAAGAATCTTGTTTAGAATCTTTAAAATCCTTTGAATAGTTGAATATTGGTGATTTGGTGGCAAGAAATCTTGAAGAAATCCACTTGGGAGTCACTTGGGACCACATGGAGGAAGAAACAGTAGAAAGAGGGTTAAAAAACCCTAAAGTCGAACACCCCCCCCCCCCCCCCCGACACGTATCGGCGGCTAGGGCCGCCACGGTTGCGACGCCCGATAGTGGCTGCCGCTATTTACATCCATGCAAGAAAGAGAATCCGGGAAGGATGGATGTCTCCCCCATCGATTGGAATTCAGCTCTAATACCAAATTGGCACAGTCCTGGATCCTTGATTGGAAAAATTATCCCAAGGGATTGATCGAATCCATAGATGGATTCCGGCACTGGAGCACACACAACCTTAAAAACACATTATCATTGAAGAAAACTCAAATAACTCTTTGATTAATTCAAATAAGCTGTAAGTAGCTACAATGGGGACTCGACTATACACAGAGGAGTAGATTTGTTTCTTAGCGAACAAGATTTTCTAAATAAAATTGGAAACTGCCTAATCCTAATCAAACAAGAATTAGAAATTAGAAATTGCCTCTAACTAAATAAAAATAGAAATAGGGATAAGTTCGGATTTTCATAGCAGCTGTCAGTCACAATTGGACCTATTGGCTGAACCCAATGGACCAGGTTGACCTCTGGATCAACGTGTGGGCCTGGTTGATTTCTTGGGCCTGGTCTGTACTGCATCACTTTTACCATTGCACCAAAGTAATGACCCTATCTATAGCGAAAGAGGCTGCTTTATTAAATGGGGTCAAACTTGTGCACATAAATCTGAGTGATTGGTTCCTTGAGTTGCCATATCTAACCTCATTCACAAGCCGTGGTTGAAATCAGGATTCCTTTCTATTATTAGAGAGAATCACTTTTGACATGTTAACCTTTTAAAAAGAGCTTTTTTTCAGAAAAAGGCTCCCATATTTTCAAACAACCTGAGAACAGTCCCTGCCTTTTCTGTTTTTACAAAAGATGCCTTGTTTGACTATGTAGCAGCGACTGTTAGTTTTTTTAGATGGATAACAGAAATACCATTTAACTTATCAAATCTCACTAACTCAAGTTACTTTAAGTGGGGCCCATCTGAATGCATGATGGCCAAGAAAGGCATGGCAATGGAAAGGCTCGGATGTAGATTAGGAAAATTGGCAACATTAAGCTATTCAAATGATCCTAGCCTTTGGTCTACAATGTTTAAGGGGCAAAATTGTCTTATCTTTTCACTCAAGAAATGATTCATTTGAGTTTTTCTTAAAAGTAAACCTGTCCAAAATAATAATAATTGCAACAACAACTGTCACGTTACTTTTTGTATGGTTAAACTGTTAGTCAAGGGAAGTTTTAGTAAAAACGTAAAATATAGGGTCCTTTTTGCAAAAATCTCTTATAAAAAGCAATAGACCAGGTTAGAAAATTAGGTTGACTGTGATTGAACTATGTAGTAGTAGTTGGCATTGGAGCAGAAAATGAAGCAGCTTGTATAGATGTAGCATGGAGTATCCAAGTATCTTAAAAAATAGAGTCGCTTAATGTGCAATGCTAATCAGCTCTGTATTTCAATTCTAAATGCATAGCAGATGATTTGGTACTCAGTACTGTACTTGCTTTATTTTATTTAAACAGTCGAGTCATTCTATAACTATTTATGTACTTTAAATGTGCAGGTCTTCAACTATTTCAGTGCTAAACCTATTAACAAGGAAAATAACTTTATCTGAGCTAAGATTTTTTTTTTTTTTTTTTTTTTAATTTCCCATAACAATGAAAAAAAATGAACACTTTCTATACGCTGTTGTAAGATCTATACTTTCTGCACTTGAATATATGGTTCTTCTGTCAATAATCAGAGAGAAAGAGAGAGAACCTTCTACAAGTTGTCACAATATTGATTGCTTCCTCTTGTGATCTGCTGTAGATATATGTTTCAACAAATCCACGAGGTGCTGAGAGACTGCCTCCAGGCATTATTGTTTCAGAATCAGACTTTTATCTTCGTAGATTGTGGGGTAAGCCCAGCGAGGTGTGTTTTCTTCCGCAGTCTCTATTTTGGAATGGTTTTGACTAAAGTGAGTTACTGTTGGCAGATTTTTATTTTATTTTATAATTTTCAATGCTTGTAATAGCATCCTTGGACACTTTTTTAAACTTTAATGTTAGAAGTAGTCAAACATAGAGTTTTCATCATGTTTCATACTTGCTGATTTGTGGAAGTTAGGCAATGAAATTGATGAATTGGTTCGTGTGGCAGATTCATATGTGTGTGTGTGTGTGTGTGTGTGACATTTCATGATTTAAAATGTAGGCCCATACGTACTGGTATCGGCATGGACTGTGACAATATTTTGTTAGGAAATCGGTCTCTGTATCATCACGGTCCATATTACCAAAGTATCGGTTAAATATCAGTCAGTCAGGCTGATATTTTGAAAATATTAGTCATAACTGCTCGAACATAGCAGGTTAAAAAAGAAAGAAGAGGAGAAGAGAGTCTATTGCCAGGAAAGGGCAAAATAAAGGGGGGAAAAACCCTATATAGCATGCAGTTGCAGAAGAAGGAAAATTAATAATAATAAAAAGTGGTACCTGGACCGGCCGCCTACTGTTGTGCATCCACCACCAGGCATTGCTGCTGGTTTTCTCTTTGTCCGTGGTTTTTTGAGTTCTGGCTGTCGTGTTTCTAGAGAACGTTAAAACTCAAAACCCATTTTTGGGTTTTCTGTTGTGGATACATTTACATGCCTTTCTGTGAACTTGTGGGCTCCACAGTGGTCCCCATCAATTAAAAACCTAAGACTTTCAAACTAATGCCACTGTCTTGTATGTGAAGCAGTGCAGGGAAGGGAGAATAGCCTATGAGATATTCTCCAAGCCAAACGGCTTAGGATAGGGATCCCTATGAATCAATAGTCTTGGTCTCACACCACTGACAAGAACAATACAGAAAAAACTCAAATTCTACTTCATATTCAATGTCCCCCATTGGAGAAGATTACATCTCCTTGTATAGATAAACAATCACTATTCTATCCTAGCTTGCTAGCCAAAGCTAAGAAAACACTACACATAGGATAGGACAGTGTCGCATAGGCTGTAAACGTGGACTTACTGCTGTAAACGTGAAAGAGCAGCTGTAAACGTGGACTTACTGCTCCCAGCTATAAAACTTAAGAGGGGGCCCAATAGTCTGGCCTGCATCAGTATGGGTCCCAAACAGATTTCTTTGTAATTGGAGATGAACCCACCATTAGATTGGTTAGTTTTTTTTTTTTAAATTTCAATTATATTCGATCAATATGACTGTGTTTCGAGTGGTTCAGATTTTTAATTGGTGGGCCTCATTCCACAAATTTGATGTAGACTTTCTATTTTTTTAATCGAAGCCCTCTAATGGAGTCCACTCGTGAAAACTTTAAGCCACTAAAAGAAGTGCCCCCATATTTGGACGGGCCCTTATTAAATTCCACTCCGGTAAGACTTGGACAGTCGGACCAACTATTAGATTGATCAATTGCTTGCTAATAAAATGTTAAGAAAAAGATTTATGTATTTATGTTGTTTTTAATTTAAGCACTCAATACTAATAGATAGCTCATAAATATGATTGCATTAGACAAATTTTTTGTTTTGTATTTTGTTCTTCTTTTAATATTACATGTAACTCTCTTTAATTTTTAACATTTTTTAAACAATTTCAGACAAAATTACAATACAGGATGTTATGACTTGGGGGACCAATATTTTGTTTTGAAAAGTGTACTAAGGCAAAAAAATTGTTTTCTAGCACCTTTCAATATTCTGGATTTTCTAGATTTTTTTTTCAAATTTTTTTAGAGTTGAGAAAAATTCACACCGCAATGACTGCGACAGATTGCGAACCGCATCGCGACACCACGTCTTATCGGTTTTTGGGGTTGGCCTCGATGGCGACTGATACTGCAATTTTAATCCATGATATATATACATAAGGTATGTTCTCTTTTGAGCAAAATGCATATAGCTTATATGTCCAGCTCTTGGGGTCCATTTAGATGCAGGTTTATCAATGAGAGGATATTCCATGTTGACAACGTGAAAAACATACCAAGCTTCCTTTCTTAAAGAGTTACTTGAATTGGCATTTGTCATTCTTTGGTCTGATTGAGCAAGACTACGAGTTGTCCACATCACAACCAGTATTGGGAAGTGTTGAAAACTGTAAGTTGGCCATAGAAGGTTTTGACTTATAATGGAAGTACATCAACAGGCCAACACAACACGGCAATATTGCATATCCAATATTAGAAGTATCTACTAGCACATCAAGCATAGCGACATTACTTAACATTATGAGGCATTGACCAAGGATCAAAATAGCGGTTGCGGCAGGTGTAGCGGTCAGTGGCCAAAACGTTACGTAGTGGGCGATACGTAGCGGTTGCGGTGATACATAGCAGTGTAGCGATGTGAATTTTTTAAATGGTCAAATTTTTTCGAATCTTGTATAGCAAACAATATTGTATTTCTTTAGTGATTTGAAACTATATAAGGGTGGAGATAACTTTCGGAAAGACTATTGAGGAGAAGAAATAGGGAAAACAATGTTTAAACTAAAATTACATGGCTCTATTAGGTTTTGGACCGTAGCTGTGCTATTTTCAAAATAGCGTAGCGGCCTTGACTGCTAAGGCCGATAATGCGGGCGCTACGCTACTATTTTGAACCATGGCATTGACTTACAAAGAAGAGTCCTACAAGTGTCCTGGCGTGCAATGTGTGATGATTGTATATGTGGTGTTAGATTAGGGGTGGAAATGGGGCACGTTGAGGTTATGTAATACTAATTCCACACCCATCCCGCCTAGCATACAACCCATCCCAAACTTGCGCCAGCCCCTGTAGCGAGTCTAATGTCATCAGTTTCAAATCTGCACTGCAACCTTCCATTGAACTTCATACCCTGCCCTGACCCACCCCATATGTGATGACTTGACTCAAGTAGGATGTTTGGTGGTATATTCATGGCATAAAATGCCACATTAAAAAAAATAAAATATTAAAATACTAATTTTATGAATATTCAAGAATTTCAAAAAAAAAAAAATGAAAGAAAACAATATGCCACCTAAAAAATGTAAAAAATGAAAATACTACAAGTCATCATGTACCAAATCAATCATGATAAAATTTTAAATTCAACTAAAATCCTAACTTAATCAACCACAGTTTTTTTTTTTCAATTGAACTTAAATTCCATTTATATTAACCATGTAGATTTGTCAATTTAAACTCAAATTCACAAAAAAATTGAAAAAACTCCACAAAACATGATCCATGAAATCCAAACTCAATCAACAACATAAAATTTTCAGTTCATCTCAAGTCCCCGCTCAATCAACCTAATCAGCTCAATCATTGATGGGCAGTGAGTTTTGAGATTAACAGGCATGAAGACCTGTCAGTGATGGGGAGATCTATCAGAGATGGAGGTGTAGGATTGCAGATCAAGCAAACCTGTGGATGGATGATGCATATCCTGACTTTGATCATCGAGATATTGAAAATCCACTATTGGATTACCATTCTAACAACATCCAACGGTCGGATCTCTTTGGATCAAGCATCTAATAGACTTAAGGCCCCCTGTCTGCATTCGTATTGAAGGCCCTGCATCGCAAAGTGCCACATGAGTAAAATAAAGAAGTTAAAGGCACATTAAGAGGGGCACATGAAGACCTAAAAGAAATAACATGGAGGAGCCAAAAGGAGGGCCCACAACTTAAGAAGAAAACACCTTAGGATTCGTGTGCATATCCCCTTGCGCATGAAACCCCGTGTGGAAGTCTTTTCTTACATTTATCCTATATTTTCTTTTTGTTTGTTTTTATTATATGATGATGTCATCAAGTCCTTAAGGGTTTTATGTCTATAAGGACTGTTGTTGTTGTCTCTTTCTCCCTTCATGATGCTTAATGAATGAAAATTGTGTTTCTTGAGTTCTACTTTGAGTTCCACTTCCTAGTTCTCGTAGAGATCTTTTATTTCCTCCTGGATTGGATTTTGGTGTGAGGCCAAGTCAGGTATTCCGTTTATCTTCTTCTCTTTGCTTTCTTTGTTCTTCTCTTCTTAATCCCTAGACCTACACCATCACCACCAACATCCAGCCATCAAACATTCAAACCCTTAAATCCAATCCTCCACACCAAAGGCCAGCCACCAAATCATTAGATCCCATCATCCCATCATGAAAACTCCCAAATCCAACCATTCCAACACATTCCACGATAGCCGACCCTATGCCATCATAAATCCACCAGCTCAACATCTTGAAAAAACAAAATTTCCACATGCTGTATGGCATCAGTTCACCTGATCACCACTTTTACACTAAGCTTAACCCTCCTCCATAAGCCCAACCAGCCACAGCTGGTCCCATCCTAACCATCTCAAATATTGGCCGAACCACCCCGACTCCCTAATTGGTGCTAGTTTTCCAGACTTGAGAATGATTTAATTCCTTTATCTGAATATTTATTTTGAGCCAATTACTACTGTAGTTAATTTATTTTAAATCTAAATATTGTTGTAATTTGGAAATTACACATTAAACGCTTGCAAACCATTTAAGCCAAGAGATTGTCTCAAATCCTTGCAAGGGAACAAATAATCTACTTCAATCACCTAGTAAGCAAGTGCAAGTAATATCTTCCATTATGATCCCCACACACCCCCTCCCCCCCACTCCTCTTCTTCCCACTTCCTCTTCTTACTTGAGGGACCACTACTACGGGACTTGTAACGGTGACTTGGACCGTCACATATTTCCCTATTTAATTTTCGATGTCAGATTCTGTGTGAATGGTGTGATTCATAATTTACATTGGATTATTAATTCTCAAGGATCTCACAAATTCGTGTTAGGTTAGATTTCGTGTTGTCCTGCGTAAGTTGGGTTGGTGAGATGAAACCCATACCCACCCCGTACCCATGACAGGTTTTTGACATGCATACCCAAACCCACCCCAAACCAGTGAAAACCTATACTAAACCCGTCCCTAATAGGACCGGGTCGGATCAGATGACTCACTCAGATCCCCATTTAAACCCGATCCATTGCCACCCATATGTTAGATCCTGTTTTTCCTTTTCTATCTTTCAGAGTGTATACTATACTTTCTAAGATATAGTTTTCAACCGTATCATGTACTGCTGAGTATAGAAATCATTTAATATAAAAAAGGCTTGAAGGAAAGGTTTACCATGTTAGGTTTCATGGTGAACACCTGTTCCTCTTTTCTGAAAGTTCTTTCCATTGTCATGGCCTACAATCGCACACGTGAACGTGCAATCGGCCAATCCGTGAATATGTTGGCTGTACGGAAATCATACTGATCGAGAATCCTGGCCATCTGATTACTTATATGTAGTATGATCCATTTGCTAATGATGGGTCACACAATATATGTAGTTTGCTTGCGGTGCTAGTGCTGGGTTAGATAACATATGTAGTATGCTTGCTGAGTAGAATTTATAATTAAACTACTTCCTATTGCTAACCTTCAATTTTTATCTGGGCTCATAAACACCACATGATGAAATTGGATAAATTATATTGACAATGCCCCAACTCTTTTGATGGGTCAATGAGACAATTTTAGTTGTTTGACTAGGCATCACATTGAGTCTAAATATGGTGTAATGTGTGAAATGGGTCCATGCGTTTCATATCTAAGGACTACCCCAATACAAGGCATTTGGCAATTTTCAATTTCATGCAAAATAATGTCTAAATAAACGGAAAAACGAAACACTGGAGGAGCCGTTCCTTTGACTTTGCATGCATCTAGAGATGTTATACATCTAAAGGTACTCAATCCCTTCAATCCTTTAGAATTTTTATACATATTGACTCATGATTATCATCGGTATCTCACTAGTGGTAATAAATACAAGAATAGACATACTATGTGGAATCATTAACAGTAGTAAATCTATCATATGTGCATCCTAGCAAATTAGGCAGTCCACATATGCTCATACATCATGGGATAGTTTTGCTGCCCTCCCATACTTGGTAAAGTTGTTGTGGAGAAGATTATATGAGTTAATTGTCCGACCAAAGGAGTGTTCATTTGTGCGCCTAGGGCCCTGTCGCGACCACAATTACTGCCCTCGTGGAAGGGTAGGCACAAGTTTTACACTTAGTGTTTGTTTGCACACCTAGGTCCCTGGTGAGACCATGATTATCGCCTTCATGGAAGGGAACCCATAGATCTCACAGTATCGTAATACCTAGTACGCTCCACCTCAAGAAATACTTATCAATACATACATACATACATATATCCAAATTGCAGGTGGCCGGAATAATAACATTCCTTTCCACGGGGATTATTAACAGTGGTAGACTTAATACAACTGAGTGGTGCCTATCACAAGAATCGAAGAAACAATGGTTCCAGCCGGGCTTCTACTTGCACAAACAAGATAACCATCAAAATAAGGACACTACTTTCGAGACAAGCAAGACCAGCAAGATGCATTCATATGACTAGTCCTTTTCCAAGTACTTCCATCATAACCATAGCCATACCCAAGAATAATACTAATGCGACAAGACACTAGTAGACCAAAAAGGAAAACTAAATTGGTCCTAGTAAGTCTCACCCAACTCATGCTAAGACTAACCCCATTTGGGCAGCAATTCTGCATGAAAGAGTAGACCCGAAATGAGTAAGAAGAGATAAATCGGATCTGATCGACCTGGGAGGTAGTGTTGCAAAGTCGCAAGCTCACCAATGAAATTGACCCTATCTCTGGATCCTGTCATGTTTCAAGGCACAAAGCTAACAAACGAATGCAGGAATAAACCAAATAGTCTGGTACTAGTAACGTACACAACTAACAATGACTGAGCAAGAAGGATACACATACAAGCCATGTAAATAGGACCACATGTGAAAGTACACCTCAATATATGATTGTATTACAAGTCAATAAATGGATTATAGATACCAAACCTAAATCACTGGTTGCCATCCGTATGAGAGATGTAACACTATTCAACTCTATGGTCTCATAGGTTCTGGGATACCCCATACTGTGTTCTTGGTGCTTTTGAAGGTCAATGACACCAAAACCGTACTTAATCATCCCTCTGGCTTAGAGCTATCTCAAGCATGCAATTTTTTTGGACAACCCGTGGGTGAATGTCAGCTCAAACATTACCCATGCTTGGCCTCTTGCTCATATCATGTCTAACTAAAGTTCAAGGTATTTACTGGTGATCGATAACAACGGCTTTGCGGTATGTGGGTCGAGCTCCGCACTAAGCTCACTGGGGGTGCAAAGGGTAGCGCCTTTGTTGGGGGCTCGGGGGCAACACCCCTGAAATCAAAACAATTTTTCAGTAGTTCGTTGGTCCACAACACAAGGCAAAATGGGTGAGAAATCCTTCCTTGGACCAATAGCCAAATGCACGTAGGGGGGTTTTATGTCAGTAGCCAACTGCATTGCACAAGGGTCCAGTAGCCTAATGCATAATGATTACATGGCCAACAACTGATTGTCTTGTTGTGCCCAAGGTCAGAAGCCAATTGGGTCGAGGCTTAGTTATCAGAATCCTATGATTCATATCCCGAATCCTGATTCATATCCCACATGTTAAGGAAAACAATTCGTATCTAAGCAATGAATCCCATTTACAGATGAATCTTAGGATTCAGGTGTGAATCCTATGATTCGATATTCGTTTCATCGAATCTTATGATTCAAGCGATTCGGCTATAAGCGAGAATAGCTACAACGAATAAGTTAATTTTAATATATATATATATATATATATTTGCATTTTTTCATTCTTTATTCTTTCTTTCTTTTAGCGCTTTTATTTTTAAAATGTTATTTAGTAGTTAATGAAACTTCCTAAGAATTTTTTGTGGATTTGATGAGGTTTTAAAGATGAATAAAGAACATGCATTTAATTAAAGCGTTCGACTATACATATGGTGCTTGTTTGTATCTTCTTCTTTTTTTAATCTATTTTGGTTTTTTTCCTTCATTAACACTTTCTTAACTTCAAGAGATATCCTATTGTGTAAGATTGATGATTTGGGTTTTATTTTTATTTTTATATTTTGATTAAACTTATTTAACTATTTACACACACACACACACCATATATATATATATATATATTAACATATGTCATGATGTTCTTGATATGATTGTATGATAAGACTTGTTATTGTATTTATACTGCTATAAATGGGAAAATGGATAGTTATAAATAATTACTTTTTCCTTTCAATTTTTCATTTTTATTAGAAAAATAAAAAATCCTATGATTCGATTCGATTCATGGGTATGAAGTATGAACGATTTGCGATACGATTTCGATTTTGAAAACTATGAGTCTAGGGACTTAATTTACTAGGGTCTCAAGTCTGTAGGTTCGAAAAGCATGTACCATGGTCTATACTACTACTAGTAGAGGCATCTCCAAGTGATAACTAGTAAAAAAGAAGCCAAATAGGGCAAACAAACTATTGCATGGTGTAGTAGCCAACTGCCTGAAGCCAACAACTGATAGCTTGTATGGCTAGCCGAGAGGTTTGTATAGCTAGCTGTAAGCCCTACAAGGCTAGCTGTAAGCCCTGGGAGAATAGCCGGCCAGTGCCTAATGAGCTCTTGACTGGTGCATTCAGAAGCGGGGTTTGGGTCAATTTCTCCCATTCCTTTCAGGAAATCTTGACTTGTGGGTTCCCTTAAACATACTTACATATTAACTTACCAAAATGAGCTTAAGGGTCTAAACATGATTAAAATCAAGAATCAAACCAGTAACATATATGCCAAATAAACACATCATTGTTTACTTGCCTTTATTCGAAACTTGCAAGGACTCTCTAAATACAATTCTATGCTACTGAATTCCTCAAGATAACCACTGAAACTTTTTCTCCAATGTTTCCCCAAATTCTAACTCAAAAAATCCCACAACAATGGAAAACAATGAAAGAAACGGAATCAAGCTACGCAAGTCAGCATCTATCGTGGAAATGAAGTCCTAAGCAAGCATCTATGAAAGGAGATCATGACCTTACCTCTAAGTGGTCCCACAAGCAAGAAACTAGTGGAAAAGAGGGCTGTCAATCTCGGATTTGAGAGAAAAAGAAGTGAGGAGGATCGTGTAGGCGAGGCAAAAAACTTCTATGGATTGGAGTTTGAATTTGGTGAAGAGACGGAGGAAGGGATGAGCGTTATTGCTTTGGTGCAATGGTAAAAGTCTCGGGTATCATGCATGATAACGAATGTTCTAGACCTGTAAGAAGCCACTTTGTGCAAAATTGCAGGTTAGGTCTGTCTCCAGTCTAGATCCTCTCAGGACCTTGCTTTGGTGGGACCACACTGGGTGATGGCCTTTTGTTTTTTTAACGGATGGACTGGAGGGATCCACCGCTGGCTGGTTCTTCTATTGTCTTGGAGAGGAAGAAAGAAATGAAAGAAAAGAAAAAAAGAGAACGTGTGGTGGGAGAGGGAGTTGCTTTTATAAAGTGGGTTTTGGGAAAATTGCAAGTTTGCCATTAGTAGTTGAAAAGCAACTCATGAATAATTGGATTTTGGAGCCTCAAAAGGGCACACTCCCTTCATGAAAGTTTCTCAAAAACATTATCTACCCAACAAGCCCAAACTTGGCACCTTTCGGAGATGCGGGAAAATCTCGACTTTTCTAGACATGACAACTATGTCCCCACTCAACCCAGGCACTGTCTAAACACTCCTAAACTATATAAACCACTATGGAGGCCCCCAAACTCAATTAGTGGCATCTAAACACAATTAAATTGCACTAATCAAGATTAATTAGCATGGTTCAAAATCTCGGTTCGCGGTCATCACGGTCCATCGCGGAGCGAATTTTTATTTGATCCAAGAAAATTCAGAAAAAATATCCAAAAAATCCATACTATTATAAAATGACAGAAAACAATGTTTTTTTCCATTAGTGTACACTTTAAAGAAAAATAACAGTCCCTTCAAGTTATAACATCCTGTATCATGGTTGTATTTCTGTATATACTAAAATAAGTTGAAATATCATAAATTTTACACAATGCAACCATAATTTTGGGCAAACTAATAGTGTTAAACATTTAAACTCTATAATCTAGCAATAATACTAATAGAGTTAGTGCATGTGCACTACTCAACTAAATAACTCAATCATCAAGGTGTACTCACCTTCAAGTTTCAAGTTTAAAGTAACATTCACCACATCAAAACGAATTAACTTGCTAACTTAAAGTAGTGGAGTTTGGACAATTGTAACTTAAGTATTTAACTCAATAATAGACTTAGATAGAAGTATTTTATACAAACTTTCAAACAAAAAAAAAAAAAAAATGGATTTAAATAAATTAATTAAAAAAATACCAAAAGTGCTAAAATCTACAATATGGTGCTCCAAAACCCTAGATCTAACAAGCCTCAAGCATTTCTAAGCTATTTTGAGGTCCGATTTTGAAAACAACTCAAAAGTCACAAAATTCTCGCCAAATAATATCTCTTAACTTCCTTGTTCTTTCCGGAGGAGAAATCCACCAAATTCTTGAGAAAGTCTTGAGTTTTGGAGCTTGGAGAGGTCACACACATTGAGAGGAATGCTTAGGCTTGGTTTGGAGAAGAAAGGAATGAAAGAGTGAAAAAACAACTTTTCAAAAAACAAATCTGTTGGCCGATATTTTGGAATATTGACCATTCTGACGGTCGACCATAAGGTCCATAACGGGCGTTATTTTGTTACATAACGGCCATTATTTTGAACCATGTTAATTAGGGTCGGCGTCTTACAAAAATGACTTATTTTCTAACTTTCCAAAGGAAGAAAGTCACTTGCTGGGTAACACACTAATGAGATAACGCCTAGCAGGTAATCATAGGAATACATGCAATTACACAACATATAACATATACTGAACACACAGTCACATGATGCATAGATTGATTGATTATGCAGAATATCATGATGTCACACAATTGGCACATGGGTTTGGCAGCAGAAGTCAATCACACAAGACATAGCATGTAACATGAAGCAAAGATCAGATAATCAGGAAATTAGAAAATACAGATCATATCTAAGAAAGGCATGCGCTATATTATCTACCTATCACATTGGACCGTGGCGAAGCCCACACACAATGCAGTCAGTGTTATCAACCCTGGAGTTTGGGCTGTGGCGTAGCCTGCTCATGCTGCATTCTTTTAACTCAACATCCCGCTCTCAAGGATGCATGCTAGCATATCATAAACACTGGTACCAAGTACAAAGCACATATCACACACATATATCACATAATAAGAGCATCACGCAAAGAGCCCAGGTTGAGTGTGATCGCCACTTCACATGTCATGCTAAGAAGGGTCTTACACTACTCGAGTGTGGTCGAGCAATGATTATGGACCCATGCTAAGATAGTGCCTTATAATGAACCAAAATCATGATAACAGCTATACAAATAATTATACATACGCATATAACAGATAAACACATGTACCGATAATCACACGAAGACAGATATCAGATGTCAAATTACATATATAGATAATAAATAACAGATGGGTCAATATATTTGGACAGACTCCACAATAGCATATCATGAATAAGTAGCATGTTTCAGACATACACAAATGAACTAAAAACGAGATGGTGTGCATTAGTCCCCACTCATACACAAGATCCACCAAACTCTTGAATTACTAGGTTGCCCCACAACGAGTAGGCATAGACTGCATAGTCAAACAACCAATCACATAATTCGATGGTCCACATCCCATAATATGAACCGCTTCCTTATGCAATCTATCATTCGACGAGCGTCGAGCGCACAGTCGCCGGTTACACACATTAGAAAAACCCACGTCTCATGCCATGAACTCCCTGTACTGGTGTAACTTGATTCTCAACTAAGATTAACCTCGTGCAAGAAATAGAAACAGACAACACATACAAAGCATGTAGGACAGTCACACATGTCAGAAGAAAACAAGATAGGATACATGAATGGAAAACAATACAATCCTATATTAACCCTTGCTCCATTCGAGAATTTGAGCTCTTTCATTTTAATTCAGAATCAGATGATACCACTTGGAGTTGAAAACTAACATAAATCTGTATCTCCACTCTCCAGTAATTTTCCCAGATTTACTGCTGCTCCATGCAAGGTATGTTTTACTGGTGAAGTCAGGTTACAGTAAAATTAAATACTGCAAACAGGTAGATTTCACAGTGTTCACAAAAGCAGCTATAACTCTCAGCTCAGAACTTAGAATAATGCAAATAATATATTGGCAAGACAAAGAAAACTAGGACAAGAATCAAAATATCGGAGGTTGTTTAGTAAGTGAAACAGGCCTGCAAATTTCTACACTCAGGTAGAATGCAACAAGTTCACTAAACTGGTTACAAACTTATTTGTCTGGCATCTAAACAATGTGATTCCATATCCATTACGTAGATCTTTCAAATACGATTGAAGCAGCTCCTGTAGTTCAACTGTTTGATAGGTTTAAACAGATGCAAAAACAGGGCTGGTTCGAATAGCGATTCATAAAACAAAGGAAACAAAGCATGTAGCATATTGGTAACAATGTATACTACCCATGGAAACCAAGGAACATGTAATCCGTATTTAAAACATGTCCTAGAGAATGAACTAACATTTAAAAACAAAAAACCCATGTGATTCAGATTTAAAACATAGAATTGAAGAATGCATAGACTATGACTTCTAGAACATGAGTAGAAAAGTTGAAAACATAGATTAACACACATGATTAGATCTACTTGTTAAGAGATACATGAACCAAGCCAGAAGCATACAAGAGAGATCATAGTTTTAAGAGAATTTTCGTGTTGATTGTATTGACGATGGATACATATATAACACTGTAGCCTAGATTAGTGGATCTGATTATGGATCTGATTACATGATTATAGGTATAGTTAAGGAAACTAATATCTATCTAATCTATTGACAACTCATACAATGTTGACTTGTGGGCTGACCTAATACATGGTTTGTGGGCTGACCCATTGGTCGAGGCTCGAGCTAGCCTGCTGCTGACCTGTTTCTTTACACTCCCTCTCAAGCTTTGGTTAGGAAAATGTGACCATTGAGAGCTTGGAAACTAGCTCCGAAAAAAGAGATGTGGAGTGTCTTTTAGTGAAAAAATCTGCTATTTGTGCAGCTGATGAAATCTTGAAGAACTTTAAAGTACCACTCTGAACATGTTGATGAATCAAATGACAGTTAACTTCAAGATGTTTGGATCATTCATGGTAGACATCATTTGTTGCCAGTTTCCATGCACTTTCACTATTTGTAAAGAGGGGTGGATTTAGGAACTAGAACTCCTAAATCCCGAAGTAACCCGTGAAACCAAATTATTTCAGTAGTGGTGTGAGATACAACACGATATTCAGCTTTAGTGGAAGATCGTGAGACAACTTCCTGTTTCTTGCTCTTCCAAGAGATGAGAGAGGAGCCAAGAAAAATGGAGTAGCCTGTTGTAGAGCGCTGATCATTGACATCTCCAGCCCAGTCGAAATCAGAATAGTCATGCAGAGTAAGATTTTGACTGGAGGAAAGAAGGAGGGCACGGTTGGAACTTCCTTGTAAGTATCTCAGTATGCGCAGCACAGTGTAGCAGCCTAGTGAATATGAGTGGGTTACGCAACAAATTGGCTTACCACGTGTATCGCAAGGGCAATATTTGGTCTGGTAATCGTAAGATAAACCAAGCTGCCAACCACCTCACGATAACAAGTTGGATCAGAAAGTAGATCTCCATCACTAGTTCGGAGCTTCAGATTATGTTCAATTGGAGTAGAGATGGGTTTAAGATTTGTGAGTACAGCTTGTTGGAGAACTTCATTACAGTATTTCGTTTGGGATAAAAGATATCCTTTGGGAGAGTAGGCAACCTCAATGCCCAGAAAGTACCGCAAATTGCCCAAGTCTTTCATCTCAAACTGTTGATGAAGAAAACACTTCAAGGATAGAATACCAGGCGCATCATTGTCACTAATAATCATGTCAGCGACAGAGTAACAGGAAAACACATCCAGATCGCGAATAGTGAGTGAAGAGAGCGGAGTCATAAGCACTCTGAGAAGAACCAACGCTGATTATGCTGGTGCTAAACCGCTCGAACCAAGCATGAGGGACTTGTTTGAGTCCATATAAAGCGCGTTTGAGACGACACACAGAATGAGGAGGTCTCACAACGCCTGGACGAGGATGCATATAGATTTCTTCCTGAAGGAATCCATTCAAAAATGCATTCTTGGCATCAAGCTGTTAGAGTGGCCAATGTCTAACAGCGGCAACAGAGATAACGGTACGGACAGTTGTCATCTTAGCAGCCGGAGCAAAAGTCCCCTCATAGTCTACCCCATATTCTTGTGTAGCCTTTTGCAACCAAGCGAGCCTTGTAACGATAAAGAGAACCATCAGATTTGGTCTTGATCTTAAAAATCCATTTGTAGTTGATAGCCCGTTTCCTAGAGGGAAGAGGAACAAGGTCCCATGTTTGAGTTTTCTGTGGAGCTGCAAGTTCTTCGGCAATGACAAATCTCCAGTTTGGATGAGTAATGGCCTCCTTATACGATTTTGGTTCTGCCAAATTATGAATTGCTACAAAGAAGGAATTATACGATGGAGAAAAATGATCAGTACAAACAAAGCCAAAACGAGAGGGAGGGATTCTGGTGCGCAAGGGGTACCTTTGAGTTTGAGGAGGATCTTGCACATCTGGAGTAGAGGAGATATGCCCATGGTCAGAAGTAGGAGGTGGGGCTGCAGATTCCGAATGAGCAGACGGAGGTTTGGGCCGACAATGATATACCTGCAGGGCTGAAGGAGAAGGGGTATCGGAGGGAAATAGATCTAGAAAGGGATCAAGAGGATAGACCGTAGGTTGCATAGGAGAAGGGGATTGTGTAGGTAATGTATAGAAAGGTATATGCTCCAAGAAGGTGACATTACGAGAGACTCGTAACCTATTGGTTTTAGGATCATATCATCGATAGCCTTTTTCTTCGATGCCATACCCTAAAAAGACACATACATTGGATTTTGGGGGAAAGTTTGGTTCTCTCATTATCATGCAACAGAACAAAACAGGTGCAGCCAAAAACTTTGAGATGGGACAAGTCAGGTTTACAGGAGAACAATTTTTCATAGGGAGACGTGCCAGATAATACAAAGGATGGTGTTTTGTTAATCAGATAGAATGTAGTCAGGACTGCTTCCCCCCCAGAATTGTAGAGGAATATGTGAGGAATAAATCAAGGATCTAGCAGTCTCTAGGATATTTCTGTGTGTTCGTTCTGCTACTCCATTCTGCTGTTGCGTGGTAGGACAGGATAAATGAGCTAGAGTCCCTTGACTGGTCAGGTAAGAACGAAATTTGTGGGACATGTATTCTCCCCCGGAGTCGGACTTGAATATTTTAATCCTCGTGTCAAATTGAGTGGAAACCATGGTGGAGAAAGTAGTGTAGATAGTGTATAACTCAGAACGGTTTTTCATTAAATACAACCATGTATATTTAGTGAAATCATCAGTAAACAACACATAATAAATGGAACGACCTTTCGTTGGCTGAGAGGCAGGTCCCTAGACATCAGAATGCACCAAAGCGAAAGGAGCATTAGTAAAAGAAGTGCTTTTATTATAAGGGAATGCATGTTGTTTACCAAATTGGCAACCAAAACAAGCAGAAATGCCTGATGCATAAATGTTTCCAAATACACCACTAGTAAATAAAAACTTCATTTTATTTAAAGATAAATGCCCTAAACGAGAGTGCCAAAGGGCAAAAGGTGATGGAGATGAAATGAGTGCGGCAAGGGATATGCTGGATGATGGAAGATGCAGCGAGCGGAGATAGTAAAGTCCTCCTGACCTAAGGCCAGTTCCAATCTGTCTCCCTGTGTACGGATCCTGCACTGAACAGCCAGTAGAAGAAAATGAGACAAGAAATCCAGAAGAAGTCAATTGACTAACAGAGATTAAGTTGATAAACAGGTGAGGAACATACAAAACATTAGTTAGAAAGATCAACTTATTTGAAACGGAGCCAATAAGGGAGACTGGTAGAGGAGTGACATCAGTTGCATGGATGGTGAGAGAACTAGTAGGGGTATAACAATTATGAAGTTTGGAAACATCATTTGTCACATGATAGGATGCACCAGAATAAAAAATCCATGCAGTATCAAGAGTACCTGACGGACTAGAAATGGTCATGGCAGAACCAGAGGCTGAGGGTGTAGTGGCCATCTAATAAGCAGAACCAGTGGAGGAAGCCAGAAATAACTATTGCATGCGCTCATCAACCACCATAGCCTGAATCTGAGATGCAAGATCCATTTGCGAAGGCACAAAACTATCATCTTCAGTAACATTGGCCGCATAGGGTCGCTGTGGATAAGATTGCATGGGACCATGATTGGGTTGTTGACTAGAGTGTTTGTTCATATTGTTTGACCTTTGAGGTCTGGTTGGGCAGTCCCGTTTCCAATGTCTGTCCTCCTTACAATAATTGCAAAAGTCATTGGTACTAGATGGAAAAGAGCCATCATTCTGTGGGGTACTAACATTTGTTGACAATACATGTGTGGGTTCCACATGTTTCTTCCTTATAAGAGAAAGTTGAGTTTGCTCTTCTGCCAGAAGTTCCGAGAGTGCCGTATCTACGAAAGGCAATGGTGACCGATGTAATAACTGACCACAAACATGTTCAAAATTAGGGCGGAGGGCCATAAGAAACTGAACCAGGCGAGTCTGCTGCCTATAGACTTCAAAGGTGTGAGCATCATCAGTTGTTTTAAAAGTGGGGTTCCATTAGAGCTAGTTGATCCCATAAGGCAGTTATTTTGATAAAAAGATCATGAATGGAGTCATTTCCTTGGTCTGCATTTTTTATTTTCCATTCTAACTGATACCGATGAGCAACATTAGACTGAGTATATAATCATGCTAAATAATCCCAAGCATCCTTAGGATAATTGAATTTAGCCAATTGATTCCCTATATATGGAGTGATTGAATTGGCAATCCAAGAATTTATTTTCCCGATGGAAGCTTCCCATTCCTCAAACATAGCATCCTTACTATCTGGTGTAGGGATCTGCTGAGCAAGATATTTCCATAGTTTTTGACCTATGAGGAAATTTTGCATGAGATGGGACCAATAGGGATAATTTGTGCCATCAAGTTTGACAGTAATACTCGACAAAGTTCGATCAAAAGACATTGGAACAAAACAATTTGCTCACCGACTGAATATATGAGAAATCCAGCCCAGAAGCCAAGTCGGATTTGAAATCCAGCCACAACAGCGAACCAGATCTGAAAATTTCCAATAAAGGAGGTCCAAGGGACTTGAATCTGAGCACTGATGAGTGCTATGGGCCCCACTGAATGATCAGATGACAGATCACAGCTACAGGAAGCAAGCTAATCTAAAAAATCCCAGAAAATGGTCAAGGCGACCTTGAATGCACAGATCTGATCTGTGGGCCCCACTGGATGATCAGGGGGATGATCAGATCACACAGTGATCTCTGCCTCAAAAATCCAAAACTCCTCTAAGTGGAATTTTGATGAAAGCTTGAGAAACCAGAAATTTGAACAGTCTTGATGAAAACTATTTGCTCAAATGTGAGAAGTACAAATCATAGAGAATGGCCTACCTCAGATGATCAAAAAATCTGGAAAAAATGTGTAGAATTCCCAGGGGTGATGGTCGACCAGGATAGGAAGGTTTTCTGATGCAAAGTGATCAACAGGTGGGCCACCTTTGATCACAGCAGGTTGCAGGCTTGATCCCAGACAAACAGGGCTGTCTCAGGGCTCCTTTTATGCTTGAATGGACAGACGATCAGGGCTATGATACCATGTTAGAGATACATGAACCAAGCCAGAAGCATACAAGAGAGGTCATAGTTGCAAGAGAATTTTCGTATTGATTGTATTGACGATGGATACATATACAACACTGTAGCCTAGATTAGTGGATCTGATTATGGATCTGATTTCATGATTACAGGTATAGTTAAGGAAACTAATATCTATCAAATCTATTGACAACTCATACAATGTTGACTTGTCGGCTGACCCAATACATGGGTTGTGGGCTGACCCATTGGTCGAGCTGACCTGCTGCTGACCTATTTTTTTACACTACTATGATCGAACTGTAGGAACATGAGTCTGGCATATTCAGATTAAGTAAGCATGATGGATTGTCATATGGGATGCATGGATCTAGTCCTAAACAGAAGATTTAACAAGGATAGACATGTGGGAGGTAAGATTGATGCATTGAGATGGCATGGCATGTGATGAACATGTCAGCACTTGAACCTAGATGGCATGATTAGCATGAAATCAGAAGCACGAATAAAACAGACAAAATAAGACTTAATACATCAAATAACATATTCAGAAAGAAAGGATTACGAAATTAATAGCTAGGTAGTGTGCTTAGGTGTTGGCCTGTTCAAGATGGATGCAAATCTGATGCTTGTAGATGATGAAGATGCTAGTCCCAACCTTAGAAGATCAGGTCCTCCTCCCATCTAGTTGCTAGAGCAAAGAGGCTAATGAAAGAGGGGCTTAGGGTTTGATTGGAGTCTCTAAAGGTTTGAGAACTTGCAATAGACGGGACACAGGCTTGGCAACTGTTTTCATAGTCTCTAAGGTCAGTTGAAAGAGTTTGTAACGAAATAGGAAGCTTAATCTCTTGTGGTAAAGCTTCTGGTCAAGATACCACTACTGATAGGGGGTGTATACTGATAAAATCCAGTTTACCACCATTGATAGGGGCAGTAAAGTGGCTATTTCCCATTTCTAATCTGGGATTCACTCCAGATTTAACTGGTCAGTACATGGTTTCTAGGTTACTGCCACTGAGCGAGGCCGATATAGCAGAGTCCCAGTTCTACTAAAAGGAAGTTTCCTAACATGGGTCAAAGTGTTGGGTTATCGCCTGTGATACATGTGATCAAGCATGTTATGTCTGGTTTACCGCCAGTGACAAGGGCGGTGCAGTGAGTCTATCAAGGTTCGTACACAAGGTTCCTTGGAATGCATGCAATGACCAAATGATGGCTTGGATGCACGAAAACAGTTGCACGGAGTGCCGGCAAGGATACAGTAGTTATAGTATTGCTAGAATAATATTAAACAGGCTGATTTGTCACACTATGGATCAATGCTTGAATTGATTCTTGAAGTTTTTTCAACCTATGATGCCCAAATACGGATGTGGATACGGACACTGATACGGAGATTGGGGATACGACTCCTCACTTTTGAAAATCAAGGACACGGATACAAATATGGGTGTCCTAGTTTTTTCTTTAGATCACTTTTGAATCAATGAAATTATCATTGTTTTCGTCCCTTTAAAGCACTTTTATGGTGAAGTAAAAATAGTAATAGAACTATATGAAATAAAAGACTTTATGAGTAGAATATGTTAAACTTGTTCCCTAAAAGTATCGGTGTAGTATCAGGTACAATACAAGTATCGTATCGGTCTGATACGGATACGTTGAGCTTGTACAAGTATCCAGCTTTCATAGGTTTCAAATCTTCCTATATCACATCTTTTGGAAGTGTATCAATACGTGTAATTGTTGCTGTGGAATAAAAGTCAAGATATGGTTTATAAGGTGGCTGAGAAAATGGCTGTTTATGGAACTTTTGACCGTTGGATTTCAAGGCCAGATTTAAGGAAGTATTGGGGTGTAGAAATTGCACAGAAAAAGAAAGAAAGATATTCTGATGGAATCGATATTGGGGAAAGAATTATTGGTTAAAGTTCTGCAGAAAATTTGGTAGAGCTTCAGTTGAAGTTGGGACTTCAGAATTTTGTAAAATGGAGACACAGGAGCCAAATAGTAGAACTTGCTCTGGTACCACTTGATGCAGGCTAATAGAGGATTCTTCAGACTCAATCGAGGAAAAACAGTCTGCAGTCCGCTGATTGATTTGATATGCAATCCAGATGGTATTTGGCCGCTTAAATGAATTTAAAATTTTTAAGGACACCAAAACTGCAGATAAAAGATCTGAATGGAAAAATTAACTTCACATAAATAGTTTCCAAGTATCAGGAACGCCAGAAAAGAGACGTGGTTGCAGCAAGTCCTTGCTGAAACACAGTGCTATTGGCTAACAATGTAAGTAGTTTGTTCTGGCCAATAAATTTCTTCTGGCTGCTTTCTCCATCTTCTGAGTGTAGCAAGGATCATTGACCAATGGGATGCATGCCAAATGCATTAATCAAAAGCAGTTTGTTCTGGTCAATAAATTTGTTCTGGCTGCTGTTTCCATCTTCTGAGTGTACTGAGGATCATTGGCCAATGGGATGCACGCCACAAGAATAAAATTAATGTACTCAACGTCAACAAATCCTATTAGATGCAAGTAGTTGGTTGGTTTGGCATCTCCCGCTAAGGGAGCTGGCCCTGAGGTAAGTTTATGACAATGTACTCAATTGGAGCTTTCCTTAACCAATTAACCCAGGCAAGAACAGTCACGTCTATTAAGATCATTTATCTGTAGGGAATGATTTCCCGTCTACTTGATTTCTTTTGCGTCACTTGTTGGAATTCTTAATTTGTTTGATACCTGAATGCAGCCATAGGAGGGGTTAAATGTAAGAAAATCCTGCCTGTACAATTATATGGTTTTGAGCATTAGGAGCAAACAACGGAAATTGGTTATGTACTGAATGAGGAAAAGGGACCTTTCATCCTCTGTCCTAGCTACAAATTGTTACTAGGTGTCCACGGACCCTTAGTGGTGTGCAGAGGAAATAACTATACATGCATAAAATTATTCACATGCAAGTGATGGGGTGAATTTCTCTGCTTTTAACAATTTATGCTTTTTAATTTATTTCTGTGTGTTCATTGGAACCTCCATAACTTCTCATTGATCTGTATTAAAACCGAAACTTTTGTTAAAACTGGAGCTTTTGATCCACCAAACAGTAGCTGCTAAACATGTCGACAATTGGTCGCTTTTGATCTCTGGGATTGTTTGAGCATGAGTTTGTTTTGTTTAACATGTTGGTTGATATATGCAGGACCTAACCATGAGGCCAAAATATCTTGTAACTTTCACCGTTGGATATAATCAGAAAAGAAACATTGACGCTGCTGTTAGAAAGGTATGAAAGTGCAGGATATGATCAGAAAAGAGAGATTTTCCCAATAGGGTTTTTTTTTTCCTGCCTTGTGGTTGAATTTTGCAAAAAAAAAAAAACTCATTTACCATTTATAGAGAGAGTTCATATTAGCCATTTCCTACTTTTACATGACAACCGGGTTGTTTCTTCTCCAGTTCTCTGAAAATTTTACCATCCTGCTATTCCATTATGATGGCCGGACCAGTGAATGGGATGAGTTTGAGTGGTCAAAACAAGCAATTCATGTGAGCGTAAGGAAACAGACTAAATGGTGAGAAAATAATTGCTTTCCATTTCTATAAATACGGGTACTTGCTGAGGCTTTCTTACAGCAATGATCAAATGTTAACATTCTCAAACTTGATGCAAGGTGGTATGCAAAACGATTCTTGCACCCTGACATTGTGGCTTCATATGAATACATATTTATTTGGGATGAAGATTTAGGAGTTGAGCATTTTGATGCAGAAGAGTAAGTTTTTTTTTATAGTAAGTGTCTGTGTGTGTGTGAAAGAGTAATTTGTTTTCATGTAAATTATTACATGCCTTTACATGGGGCTTTCATGTGGAGAGGAAACAGTAGTTTTTGTTATTTTATTTACTTGCAACTGCAGATACATTAAACTGGTCAAGAAGCATGGCTTGGAGATTTCACAGCCTGGTTTGGAGCCAAACAGAGGATTAACTTGGCAGATGACAAAAAGAAGAGGGGACAAGGAGGTCCACAAGTAAGTTAAATTGATCATCTTACTTGTAAAGATCTTTATTCATATTTTAGATCAACCTTACACGATACTCATTTATTTAAAGAAACCTATCAACTGAAGGAAAAGGAACAAAAGGAGAAAGGAAAACTAGACTGAGAGAAGTCAAATGACTCAAATAAGGGTTCTATTTGTTCTTAAAGTTCTTTTTTTCCAGAAAAATATTATATAACAAGATATTCTGTTATCAGCAAACAAAAATTGAAGGCGTCTGTCATTGAGGCAGTGTTTAATCACAAGTCTATTTAATGGATTTGAGATGACCCAAGGTGTCTTTTTTTTTTCTTTGTTATTTTCTTGATGGGTTACAGTCTCTTTTCTTTCCCAATTTACTGTTTTATGTAAATACCTGTTAATGATGCTTTCAATTATGAGCTTTCCGAATCCCTGGGTTGGGTCTTCATTTTCAGTCTTGACACTGTTGCTGATGTATGTCTGTTGCATCTCTCTTATTTATGTATTTATAAATGTTCCAGTAAATGTTTTCTTTCTCAACATTATATGTTCAAATGGATGCGCATGAAGCTGCAATTATTTTCTATTAATCAAGAATCATCTGATGGGTGGCTTTTTAAAACAGAGAAACAGAGGAGAGACCAGGCTGGTGCACTGACCCTCATTTGCCACCATGTGCAGCGTATGAACTGTATCAATATCTCCTTTATTTATTTTTTTTCCTTCTCTGCTGTCATAAGGTTTATTTAAATTTCTCCCATCATGAACAGATTTGTTGAGATAATGGCAACTGTATTCTCTCGGGATGCATGGCGTTGTGTATGGCACATGATTCAGGCATGTAGAGAATCTGATGTTATTTTTTATTCAGTTTTTGCCCTTGCCTCCTTTCCTTCTTCTAAGTTGAAAAAAAAAATGGTTGTGTTCTCACTGCAGAATGATTTGGTTCATGGTTGGGGCCTTGATTTTGCTCTTAGAAGATGTGTGGAGGTAGGTGATGTGCAATCCATTGTTACATTTCTGTAGAAATCAATACTATGCATATATTCCAAACTGATTGCATTTTGTAAAGATTACCTATGCAAACCATCTTTGCATGTGTCTTGTGATGCTCATGTATCTATTATTGCCTTTTCACTAAATTGGCCTGTTTAAACAGCCGGCCCATGAAAAGATAGGAGTTGTTGATGCTCAGTGGATTGTTCATCAAGGGGTTCCTTCTCTCGGGAATCAGGTAAGCAAAGTAATATCACTTGCACATAGGAATGACGTGTACTGCCATGTTCTTTTAGTCACCCCTTTTTTTTTTTGGTTAACAGGGTAACACAGAGAATGGGAAAGCACCATGGGAAGGGGTATGTGACTAATAAGTACAAGAACCTCTCTCTTCTTCTTCTTTAATAAACTATAAAATCACAGTTGCTGAAAAACATCTCTTGCCTCTTATCACATACGATTCCTATGGGCTGTGGTATTTCTGTAATTCTATTGGAAGTTTGATGTAATGTGCTACTCTTAACCATTTTAGAATGGGACATGTTGCATTTTTGTGGAGCCTACTGGCCTGCCATCTATAGGAGTTTTTTTGGATAGTCATCTACCAAAGATTAGCTCATTGGTCACTTGCACCATCCAAAATGTGGTCATGAATTGAACAGTAAATTTAACAAGAACGAAACAGCTTATATCACCATCATTGATTACACCGTTAGCTTTGACCAATGGAACTGATTCTTTAGTATATGCCCAATCTACAAAACCCCATCATACTTGATTGGGCAAGTGGACCTGTAGCAACATTCCACATGTTCCATTTGAAGTTCTCATCAGGTTGTAGTGCTCTCTGATCTCTCTTTCGCTTTAGTAAAAGCACTTGGAGTTGTGATCGACAATTCATGGGAAGGCCCATCATGTCGGGTGGTCCTATCACTTTCCACCAGTGTCATTGGTGACTCTTGTCCCATAAACTATCATTTTCTTTCATTAATTTTCTAATGAAATGTTGTTGGCATAAGCTGCAGGTGAGAGAGAGATGTAGGAAGGAGTGGACAATGTTTCAAGGTCGAATGGCAGAGGCAGAGAAAGCTTATTTAAAGGAGACTGGGATCCCTTTCAATTCTACCAATCGTTAAATATTATATAATAACAAGAGAACAAGAGCAATGGTCGCCTAAATCATTTTACCAATGTAGAGATAACTGAGACTGTCTGTAGAAACTAGTGTTCTTGTTTAGTAATTTGTTATTTCATCTGTAAAGAGTGGTTTACTGAAACTAGGTATCTTTTGGAGAACTGTGGGGCTCTTTGAAAAAGAGTGTTGTTGTGACACACTCATTGCTTTGGTATTTGGCTAGTTGCAGGCTGTACATGAGGATACATGCACAAGAATTAGAAAATTCCATCATGAGCCTCATTTCGCATTGAGGATGATGTGTTTCTAATAACCTGCAGTATCAATCCTCTCAATCACTTCTTCTGTGGTCTTCGAAGTCAATTAAAGGTTGCAAGTTGACTATGTTGAACTCATTCATAATCGCCGGGAGGCTGTTCAAAACTCAAATGCTTAAGCTATCAATTTTGATATGGAAGTGGACTGGATGGTCGAGGAAGCCGCCAACTGCTTCCAGGTGCAAACTACTCATACAGCCAGTCCGGGCTGAACTTGGTGCAACCTGTCGACAACAGGGAAGGAACAGGACCCTGCAGTACCACCTGATTGATGTTGGGAATGTTGAGGATCAAACATTTTTAGGATTTCTATGCTGTTTGGCCCAAAACCACCAAGTGTTATTGTGCACGCTATAACTCGATCACGACCTTAGACTAGGATTATGGTATGGGGTTGTCTTGAAGGGTTTGAAAGGAAATCAATATGCCTACTGAGGCGTTCATGGGCCCTTGGAGGTGCAGAGAAGATTATCAAGAGTGAAAGCAACTGGATGTAGCGCCACTATAAACATAAATGAAAGAAGAAACAAGCAGTGAATCACTCATGCGATCATGCTGACTCGAGGATCCATACTATGATTCTATGCTGCCTCTATGGAAGAATGGGCGTTGAAACTATGATTCTAAATGCTCTAGCCTCAAATCATTCATCAGGCACCTACGCGAAGAATGTCTAGGATCATGAGTTGCCTCTATGATTCAACTTCAAGTCCCATGATGCATAAGAGTTGAGCGTGGATGCCTGGACTAATAGTTGCTGTCAGGAAATTCTGACATCTACACCTCTTCTGATCTCCAGAATGAACCCACTAAAGGTCTTATAACCAAAGTGCGGGTCAATAGACTTGAGATTGAATGATTACCCTAGGCATCTATATTATTTTCCCAACTCGACATGTTATCTCTGTATGCCCCTAGAGGCTTTACAGAGCCAAGCACTACCTACTAGGTCGCACATCCATTTCTGCAGAACTCAGCATTGAAAATGTGCTTCAGATTAGCTGTTCATCAGTTCAGTCTTCTTTAAGAACTTGCAGTACAGTGGGAAATGATGTAGGTGGCATCCTCCAAAGGTAGCCTAACTAGGAAGATGTTACTTTAGGATTGGTTAGATTTATAGTGGGATTTGGTTAGTGACTATAAAATCAAAAAGGGGAAAAGTAGTTAATTAAATTTTCAAAGGTTAGTTTTATCAAAAATGTAGTCTTTGAATATTAGAGCCTGGGTCTGATCATTTTGAAGATACTGATATCTCCTTTCTTTCGTTCATCATCATCATTCTAATCAATCCTAGTGCCCAGAAATTCTAGAGCGAACAGACAACATAGTTTCTATTTTCTGAATTCTGAATGGCTCAGAAGTTCCTTCTATTTACATTTAACCCCCTGCTCTACTCGGTTTTATCAACAACAGTCCCTCTCAATGAAATTTCTTGAATATTCGGGAGTTATTTGGGTCCCAATGGATCCTCTATCCTCTTCGAAAGGTGTCCCGGTCCCACATGCTCAAGCACAAGCATCCCTAAATTTTAAATAATTGATTTTCTTAATCCACATCAATGATGCTGATTGATTTGCTGCATAATCATTGCTTGACGCTAAGAGCATTTCCAATGGTTATGTTATTTTGGAGATGCCAAATTCCATTTGAAGGCGTATATGGCAATTTGAAGTTTGAAATTTAACATCTTCTAAAGTAGGAACTCCATCCGCTATGTCAAATTTATTATTTTATTATATTTTATCTTCTTATGGACCCAATCTTAAAAGAAAAAAATGCTTTTGCATTCTTATGGGTCCCCATTGCATAAAATAATCCAAAATAATGACTTTTTCATACTTCAAATTTGGAATACCCATCAGCCATGCCAAATGCCACTTTACAAATGGCATGATTGTTGGAGACACGGTCAATGCCATTTTTGACATTTGCCACTGCCATGTGGTAAATGGCATTGCTGTTGGAGATGTTCTAATCCTTGATTTCAAATATTTTTGAATAATCCTTGTTATGGGGTTGATATTGTGGCTTTACAAGGAAAGTAAATGTTGTCAAAGATTAATGTTCCAATAATAATAAAAGAAGGTGAATTCTTGTTGTGGATGAACTCTCCAATAATAGCAGGAGAAGATGCAATTTTCCCAATAATATGCTGGCTTCTAGACAACTTTTCAGTGTCAAAGCATGATTATTCCTTCAACAATGAATGTGTATATGATTCAAGATCTTGTTAATATATTGCTTCAGTCCTTCAAATAATCAAACTTTCTTGGCCACAATAATGACCTGCAATTTTCATAATACTCAAGCAAATATAAACATCATTCCACATGCTTATAAGATGATGCAGGAATAGCTATGCAAATTAAGCTAATTCAAATAATATCTAATCAAATGCAAATTTACTTGAATTACTTCATGGGAAATATTCAAGTGTCTCACTTGAATATTTCCCATGAAGTAATTCAAGTAAATTTGCATTTGATTAGTCTAATTAGTCTAGGTGATCCTAATGTTTTTGGATCAAACATCATTGTGAGTATCATAATTCGTTTTGTGATGATCTAGAAATTCTTTTTGCAAGATGTGGCTTTGGGTGTTGTGATTCGAGGTTTATTAGATTTTTTTTAGGATAGCAGATCACATGCCTTGATTGGTTGGTTTCTTTTGATTGCTTAGATCTATATTCCTGTATTTTGATCGTAGAAGTTATTCATTGTCCAATTCATTTTATGCCTGTCAAAGAAATGTTCAAGCATTGGGATTTTGTAGCAGTTTTAAGTCATGCTAGGACATAAATGTAATAGTTTATAGTAGTGCTCAAGAGTTTATAGTCCGTAGGTGAGATATCTTCGGCAACTTGAGACGGTTGAATCCTTCATCACCATACTCGTCACTACCCAAAACTTGGGGCCCTTGAATTCCATGCCATGATTTTTCAAATTTTAAGCATGGGCCAAATTTGTAATACATTTCTTTTTACATACATATAGCCAGTCAGCACTCATCTACCTTTCAAGTTTTAATATAACATGTCTTTAACAAAACCAAACCAGTCAAAGCTTAAACCTTAAATACCTAACAAAAATCAACTAATAAGCTAACTAGAAGATACTAATCCAAGTTCTCAAGTAATCTAGTCCAAATCTATAGTTCTTCTAGAAATCATGTGACGCTGTCAACACATTCCAATATTCAAAGACTCGCACTAATATGCAAAGACTGAATTCCAGGTGCATGTAGATAGGAGAGTTTGCATGTGCCCCTAAGGATTAATTCTTGGCTATCTAGAATCAAGTGTCCCTCGGGCTCACAATTAAAGACTTTTGAATTGGGTTGGGTGGGAAATACCCTGGATTATAAAAAAAAATGAAAAAACTAAAAGCTAAAGGGGTGTTCGGATAAATTCATGATATAATAGCAACAAATTTAAATATTGGAAGATTTCATTATCATAGAACAAAATAGTGTCATTATTATATTATGTCACTTATGGTGTTTGGCAATTTCCACGAATATACCTTTGCAATGTTTGGCAATTTGTATAAAAAGACTCACAATATGATATACCGAATAAGAAATAGAGAGAGAGAGTAATCAATTGACACAATGTAGAACCTACTAATTAGTATCACAAGTGTTAATAATTATGGTATGACCTATCTATTGTTAAAAAATCACATAATTAAATGTTAAAACCACGAGATCTAAGCAATGTTGTTTAATTAAGATGGGTCTACCAAATGTTGATAACCATATGTAATACATTTAATGGTGATTATCGCAAATCACCCTATATATATATTTTTTAATCTTATGTAATGTAGGACATCATTGATGAATCAACCTATGAGAAATCATTGTTGGAGCCATTTGATATTGGTAATCATATTCACACTAGGGGGGCTATGAAATAGCAGGACCTATTTAAGACTTCGGAGCAAAACCTCCAAAGATTGTACTAAAAGTAGGGTCAAAATGACCACATTAACCGTTAAACAAAGTCACATTCTTGAGCTTGACATGACAGTCCTGTTCCTTGGAAAGTTCAGGTGAGAATATGCTGGATTCCAAAAAGTTTGAGCCGATTTTCTACTAATTTTAGTAAAAGTAAATTAGAATAAGGACGTTATCGGAGTAGATAGAAAATATAAATCAATCTAACATGATAGAGAAGCATAATAAATACTCGGGGGATGTTAGTGAATTAAATTGAAAAGAAGCAAAAAACTCGAGCTCGTAAATAATGTTAGGAACATATATGGACACTAAATCTTGAGCTCGCAAGTATTATGTTTCAAACTCGGGAACTCATGTCTTGAGCTGGCAAGTGTCATGTATCAAACTCGTGATAGATAAAGTGAAGGGCAATTTAATATAAAAAAATAAAGTCTACGATATGAGATGTTTTTATGCATTACATGCATTTAAGAATGCTTTTGAAGATATAGAAGTATTTTGACACTTTTCTTTTTCATAAACCCCTTTTTCCCCATTTTGTACATCTTACTTCAACCCCCTCATCTATTTTTTCTCTCCATTTAATATTTAATTTTATTATACCACCCATCAGTACCAAACTAACATGTCAGAGGTGGGTTGATGGCCCTAGAAGAAATAAACATCCATAGAATTCACCAACATTGATCATACATAGGCATAACGAATATTGACATACTTGAGAACAACACTTTCAAAATATACTTAGAAGACAAGTACAATCGCAGCATGTTCGAGTAAGATCAAAGGACATGCCATTCACAAAGAACTCATTTACGCTGAGTTGACCGTCATGCACTTACATTATCACATAATATATATCCCATAGGGCCTCATATGAAACAAGGCTTATGCATGTTCAGATCATAAGTTGCAGCTTGCGGGCTAAAGACATGCACAAATGCCATATCACACAAAATAAACATATCTCAATGATATGCATGATGTATATCAAATCACATCAATGATATCAAATGAAGGTAAGGCTTGTATTCCATTTTTTTTTTTTTTTAACATATATAAAGTCGGATTGCATTTTTCATGGCACGCGATCTCATAAATTTCCTTGGGCTTGCATTCACATTTATTACAAATATATTAAAGCAGCGGAGGGTTTTGAATTTAATTTTGATCGATTTATTTTGATTTTAACTTTTTTTATAGACCCACGGATAAAAGATAAATATATATAAGTAATGAGATTTGAACTTATGACCTCTTATCTTGTTAAAAAATTAATCTACCCATTAGATCAGACAATACTTTTATGTAATTATTTATAAAAAAATATTAAAATTAATTAGATGGAATGTGAACTCTAGCCCCGTGGGTGGGTTATGTCCGTGCTTAGCACAGATTATTGTGCTAGTTATAACATATAATAAATAGGTGAAACGGACAAATACTGTCTAACTGAAGAATCACAGAAGAAACAAGAAACTTAGATCTGATAACGACATATAGATCATGTTAATGTAAATCACAGGTTCGAGAATTAGAAAAAATTGACTAACAGAACAAGTAAAACTAGTCATACAGTATCAAAAGGCTGTAACAATCAAAGCATAATGAGACAACTAAACTAACATATGAATAAAATAAATGGAGAACAAGATCATAGGATTAGAGTAGAATATAAAACTAATAAAACAAAAAATAAGGGAAGGCACAACACATAACACAGTGTGCAGTATTATCATCTCTATACAGGCCAAATAAGATGTACAATATTGTCTCCCCTGCATGTGCCAAATTACATGTAGAACATAGGTGATATTTACATGGACATGAGGTACAATCGCTCAGAGCTTGATGATCCATTTATATGGATAATCACATCACAACAGTCATGTCACTTGGTCATGAAATATAATCACATGAAGAATACATAACTAATGAGTCAAACACACATGCAAACCCCTCAAAGACGAACGGCATGATCGCATGACAAAATGATATATGAGTCAAAGACATGAAATTCTAAAACACCTCCCATTTTAAAAACATCCGCCCATTTTTCTGCCTTTTTTTTTTTTTTTTTTTGTCATAGGGCCCATTTTGAGTCAATCTAGTCTTTTCACATACCCTCCGTCCCTCCCTCCCTCCCAATAAATAGTCACAAGTCCAAGTTTGACACTCATCCGACTTTTACTCAACGTTAGATTGAAATCATGATAAAATGATACATCTAAACCTTGAAATTTTAGAGTCGTGATTTAAAAGGTTAGGATGATCTTATTGACTCAAGATTTTGCATATAGGTATACTTCATGTGGGTCTTTCCATCTAATGGACTTTCATGCTCATCATACGTCCCAGTGTGCCCAACTAGGAGGGCATTTTCTCATAAAAAAAAATGCCTAGGCGCCGTGTAGCTACACACACACACACACACACACACACACACACACACAAACAAATACTACATTAACAAATCCCCCCTTTTTTGAGACCTTGCAGGAAATAAGAGCAAGATGGTTACATAGTGACTCAAGTTGGGTGTTGTAATGAAAATAGAGAATTTCTATTTACACCCACCTACTTGGCTGAGCCAACCCACATTTTAAATTTTTTTTTAATTCCAAGAATGCCCGTCTGTGAATTTTCCTAATTACCCTTGCTTCCTCTTCTCTTCAAGCCCTCTGCTTCTTCCTGAGTCGATTTTTCCTTCTTATTCACTTCATTTTCCTCCTCTCTTCAGGTTTTCATCTTTACTTCTTTGTACTTATTTCCCTTTAACAGCATATACTTCTTCTTCTACTCTTTCTCATCGTTATAAAGGTCCCACTTTGGAAGAACTCATCTCCCAATCCATCTCTCCATTTCCTTATACAAGTTATCACATCTCCAATTCGAGGCACCACATTGTGTTTTAAAGAAGCTATCTATAATATGGACAAGCAAATGACCATATACGAAGAGAAGGTATCGTTTTTTTGACAAATGCTTTCATTTTTTTTTTCGATTCGCATCCTGCACGAATTTGCAAAGCCGTGCATAAGTGTATTGCACAGCTCTGTATTTCCGTGCATAAGTATAATGCACGGCTCTGTATTTCCGTGCATAAGTGTATTGCACGGCTTCGGATTTCCGTGCATGAGTGTATTGCATGGCTTTAGATTTCTATGCATAAGTGTACTGCACGGCTTCGGATTTCCATGCATGAGTGTATTACACAGCTCTGTATTTCCGTGCAATAATACATAGCTCATCTTATGTTGGGCGAACGTTTGGGCGTTTTAGCCAGGCCATCCAGCACTGATTTTTTTTTCTAGGTTGTTGATTCCACAGGTGCCAGTGAGTGCTCATTGGATTTTACTAACGTCTTCACCACCGACACTATATTCAGAAGCCGAGATGCCCTTATCCAATGGACACGAGATGTCGGAAAAAAACATGGCTTAGTAATTATAATAAAAAAAGTCAGATGCTGGTGTAGATGGTAGGAAACCGAGAATTGTATTATCTTGTGAGAGAAACGATACTTACAAGAGTTCTTCGAATGTCTTTAAGAGGAAATGTCTGAATAAGGTGACGGGGAACAAAGAAGTGCAATTGCCCTTTTGCTTTGAAAGGCCGAAAGTTGGCAACTGATGACGATTGGATGGTAACAATGATTTGTGGGGTACACAATCATCCTAATGCACAACATCTTGAGGGACACTCGTATGCCGGGAGGCTTTCCAATGAAGAATTAACTGTTTTGATTGATATGTCGAAGAGTTTAGTGAAGCCGATGAACATTCTTCACACATTGAAGAAGAGGGATTTGAACAACACCACTACAATGAAGACTATCTACAATGCTCGTCACAAATACAAGGTGACAGAGATGGTCAGAAGATCACAGATACAGCAACTCATGATGAATTTAAAGGAGAACAGATAAATTGAATGGCACACTAACAACGATGCAACAGACTGTGTTGGTAACTTATTTTGGGCACATCCCTCATCCGTTGAGTTATTTCAAGCATTTTCCAAGGTATTGATAATGGATTCCACATACAAGACAAACAGATATCGGTTGCCCTTGTTTGAAATTGTTGGTGTCACGTCTACTTAGTTGACGTTCTCGGTTGCTTTTGTGTACCTTGAATCAGAGAAGGAACAAAACTATACCTGGGCTTTGGAGAGGTTGAAGTCATTAATGGATGGATATATGTTGCCACGTGTGATTGTCACAAACAGAGAGCTGGCGCTAATGAATGCAATTAAAAATATTTTTCCGAATGCTGCAAACTTGCAGGTGGCATATTTCAAGGAACATCTTGGCTAATTGTAAGAAGTTTTTTGAAACAAGAGATAGATGGGAGGCATTTATTACTAGCTGGAACATGTTGATAATATGTTCCACCGAAGATGACTACATGCAACTTCTAAGTGCATGTAACAGGAATTTCTACGGGTATCCACAAGCTTTTGATTATGTGAAGAAATCTTGGTTAAGCATGAGGAACAATTCGTTGTTGCATGGACAGACGTGCATATGCACTTTGGCAATGTCACTACGAATAGGGTTGAGAGCGTGCATGCAAAGTTGAAAAGACATTTAGGGTCATCGAGCTACAACTTTGATTCAGGTTGGATGACTATCCATGCCCTGATTGAATTGCTCTTTACGGAGATCAAGGCTTCTTTTGAAAAGAGTTTGAACATCGTGCAACATAAGTTTAGACCGGCCCTTTTTAGCGAGTTGAGAGGATTTATATCAAAGAATGCTTTGGATATAGTGTTAAATGAGTCGATGAGAGCTGATCATATCGATACAGACTCTACTACATGTGGATGCGTCATTCGAAGGACTCATGGATTACCATGTGCACACGAGATCGCTGAGTATCGACTCTTAGGCTGTCCCATACCCCTGACATGTATATCCAGGCCTGTACACGCATAATATATGGATTACCAAATTTGATGATACCAAATTGTTATGTATATATATGCGTGAGTTACCTATAGCAGCATGAGATATCCGGCAATCTGTTGAACATCTATCATCGTCGCCTGTCCCAACTGGCGATAAAAATACGCCAATGCAGCAGCTCCCCATGCATAATGTCGAATATGCCCAACGTCCATGAATAACTCTAAGTAGAAGATGGAGACTCTCGTCGCGGACTTTTCGACAAAGAGTGTGCAACTTAAGAAATATAATAGGTAGCCTCTGGCAGCGCACTCTATCCGTCGTGCAGATGACTGAGGAGTCACATCACTGCACATTTGTTTGATCCATGACAGTCTAACCACCCCACCACGAGCCAAGGACAACTCTGCGCTGGCAGCCCCACTATCAACCCCCGATCCATGCTCTAACAATGATATCTGATCAGTAAAAGACAACTGAGTTGATGCATGGACGGGTGTACCAACAACTGGAATGCCAAGAATAGCACTGACGTCATCCAATGTGAACGTCATCTCACCAAATGGTAGGTGGAAAGTGTTAGCCTCGGGCTGCCATCTCTCTACATATGCTGACACCAAAGCATGGTCGATATGGCGGTAAGATAAGTGCATTGTTAGTGGCACCAAGCCGGACTCCTCTATAATCGCATGAAATCCATGAATATG
Organism: Umbellularia californica; assembly: GCA_028538565.1. NCBI lineage: Eukaryota > Viridiplantae > Streptophyta > Magnoliopsida > Laurales > Lauraceae > Umbellularia > Umbellularia californica. The sequence goes on from JAPQWN010000001.1 coordinate 61,896,610, forward strand.
ATTATCTTCACCCGGCTGCGGTAGATACCATGATCTCAACTTAGGCCAATGATCTCAACTTAAGAGCATCGCGATCCTGCACAATGTAAGAAAATATATTAAAATCAGATTCTAACAATTCCAATAAGAAAAACTAACCATTAACACATTGTCAGAATGAATGTCATACCGCCCCTCTCCATATCAACATAGCTATGTGTATCTTAAAGCTGATAAGGACAGAAAGATCTTCTGGACCACCTGGAATAAGACCTGCGTGACGATCCTCGTCCACCCTCTCCTCTGGAATGAGCAGATGTGCATCCTCATCTGTAATATCATCATCTGTAGCCTCCTGAGCGGCTACATTCTCCTCTGACTACTCTATTGGATCCGGACTTGGATCATGTCGAGCTTTGCGTCTCCGCTCTGACGCCGTAGGCATATGATGAACTGTGGTGGATGAGCTCGTAATACCACTCCGACCTCACGAGGTTGATGGACTACTAATAGCATCATCGCGCCCTGAGGTCGAAGAACTACCATGATGAACTCGTCTTGGCGGCATGCTGAAATATACATCATTCGAATTAGCAATAAATAAGTAAACATACTGCACGGATTTCATTAGCAGTGCATATCCAAAATTGTGCGATGTGAACCCGTGCATTCCACATGCACGGATGTGAAACTTCGTGCGAATGCAATCTGCACGGATTTGAAGCTTCATGCATATGCACAATGCATGGATTTTAATCTCCGTGCATATGCAATTAGCATGGATTTGAATCACCGTGCATATACACAACGCACGAGTTTTACTCTTCGTGCACAATCAACGTGCACGGATCTGCGTTTCTGTGCACATTGTAATGTGCACAGATTTGCATTTCCGTGCAGGACGTGAATCATGTTTTTCATTTTGCATCTCAACCATCACTGATTTCCCTTCTCCCATCTCCCATCCCTTCCATTCAATCACAATTGCAACCTATACACTCCATTCCATTTGCATGCACTCAATCCATTTGCATTACATGTTTATTTTTACCATAAAAAAAGATTAACAATGAAGAAAAAAAAAATGAAGAAGTTGAAGATGAAGAGGTACGTGGGGAGATGAAGATGACCTGTCTTTGCTCAAGAAGAAGAGAAGATGATCCGCCTTCAAACGTTTCACTCACCACAGCTCGGAAATGACGTCGTTCTTGTAGGGATGGAAAAGAGGAAGAATGAAAAAAGAAGAAGGAGAAGGAAGAAGAAGAAGGGCAAGGTTGTGATCTTCGGTGGGTGGGCTAAGTAGAAAAGGGGACTTTATGTTTTTGCAGTGGGTGAACTCAGTATGTGGGTATACTCAGCATTTTGAGTGGGTGCAAATAGAATTTCTCATGAAATATACAATGTCTTTTATATTTGAGTCTTCAGTCACCTAAAACACCTTAAAAGAGGGACCCAGTGGATTTTCTCTTTCAAATCAACATTTGTAGGCCCATGGATTTTTATTTTATCATCCATGAAGTTTGTGAGACCTTCCCGATATGATGCCCAAACTCCTCACACTCAAAGCAAGCTCTTGTCTATCTTTTGCAATCAGTTGTAGCATGGCCTTTCCCACTAACCGTACACTGCGGCCTTTGTCCAACCTAAACATCCTGTGTTGCCCTCTTAGGCTGCTGTGGGGCCCCTCCTTAGCTTCTATGACCTGAAACTACTTGTTACACCTCGACCCAATTTAACCTTGATTAGTGCTAATTAATGGTGATTTAGCTAAATTAATTATGCTTAGTCGTTAATTATAGTAATTAGTGTCCATTAGCCTCTATAGACTGAGTTAGTTAGGCCTTGAGCCTTGGATAGGTGAGTTGGAACCGATTTGACTCAGTTGGCTAGAGTCAAGGACTTTTTCATAATTATCGATTTTCTTATTTTGCATAATTTGCAAGTCATTTTGGCATCATCGCTTGTATTTTGACGAGTATGTCAATTTTCGTATTTGACTCTACATCATTTGAACTACCGTTGTGTAATTGGACCCCCCATTTGACCCAAAATGGGAATACGTTCTTTCAGTGGACCTTCTTACAAAAAAAGAAAAAAACAGAAAGGGCAACTTCACCCTTTAAGAAACAACTTTACCCATGTTTATGGGTTGAGGAAAGAACCCTCTCTCTCCCATTCCATTTTCTTTCTCTTCTCCATCCTCTTTCTTTTCCTTCACCTTGTCCATTGAGAGTAATGGCTTGTGCATTTGGAGTCAAGGAGTGGCAAGCCCTTCATCATCTTCATCTCCTTCACTTTCCTTTCATCATTGTTGACAAGAACCCACCTTCTTCAACCCTTACTCTTGCCAAACTTGGTTTCCTTGTCAAGGTAAGAGCCATACCCTCTTTGTGTTATGTTTTGAGTTGCAAAAGAGTAAAAGGACTCATGGTTAATCATACATGCATATTCATTCCATTTTCCATGTGTTTTTGTAATTAGGGTTTGATAATTTGGGTTTTTGGGTTCTTTTGAGCCAAGAGTGTTAAGAAAGATTTGGAAAGCTTTTATTAGAGGCAAGTATAAGCATAAATTTGGACTTACATGTTGTTTATTTCCATTTGATTTGAATGAGACTCTTTCTTACTAATTCTAATATCTTAATGAATGAATGGATTGTAGTATTCTATGGTTTTAATTGATGAAATTGGATGGTGAGATTGTATATTATGTAAATGGGAGCAGGGAGTCTCCATTGTGCAGGTTTTGTGATGAATGGGAGATGAGAAATGAATGAGGAAGGAAAACATAAGAATTCTGAATTCAGGAATTCTGGAGCATTCGCTCGAGCTAACCTTCTCTTAAAGCAATCTGTCGAGTAATCAAAAGGATTGCTCGAGCGACCAGCTTTCTGGAAGGGGTCCGCTTGAGCGAACATGGGTCCGCTGAAGCGATCTCCCTTCTGAAAACATCGCTCAAGCGATCAATAGGGGTCGCCCGAGCGATCAAGCCTCTGGATGAGATCCGCTCAAGTAAACTCGGGTCCGTTTGAGCGAACCTGAAGCAGGAGCCTGGGTCCTTTTTGACCCAATTTTTAGGGTGAGTTACCGCCCTTAACCTATCATAACGTACCCTAATCATCCCTAATAGATAATTAAGGTGAATACCCTTGTTTCCATAGGACTTAGGGTCCTTGAGACTTTTATGACTTTAAAATGGAACCATTAACTTCACTAATTGGATCACTGGGCAATCCTTGGTCTGGCACTATGCCATGAGGGTTGATTCGGGAAGTTCAAATCTTTTCTCTTAATAAGTGACACAAAAACAAGAAAGTAATACGTTGACTTTCTGAATCTACCTTGTATTGGATGGTGGGAGACTAAAGTAATAGTCTAGTATTGGATAGTAAAAATACATTGATTCCTTTAAATCATTGCATTTCATATTGAAGTCAAATCTCGTTATTGATATCAAATCTTAATTTAATATATCGGTTGCATTATTGGTAATCAAGGTGGTTCGATTTTCTAATTTCAATTCGTGGCTTAATTATCATATATCCGATTCAGCATTCGTTAGTAATGTGGACTGAGTAAGTTTTCGAGTATATGGGATTATTATTCGACTTGATGATTAACAAGTGATTGTGAACTTACTCAAATCCAATTATTATTCGGTTTTTATTTGATTCGATCAAGTCGGCACTACTTAGCTTCGACCCTGTGATACCCGACGGGTTAAACTTGATTTAGTTATTCGAGATTGTTGCAGTAAGTTATCTGAAGCACCGGGACTCCAGACCCAGGTAGCCAGCTAGCCTTTGGCCGGGCCGCTGGTGACATCCCAACTAGATTCACTCTCTTTCGAGAGGATGAGCTCAATGTAGTAGCCAATTAGTATGTTTTCATTCTATTTGATTCTCAAGCATAAATTATTCAATTTTCGCACAATTTGCTTAGTTAATACTTATCATTGACATCTATTAATTTATTCATCTCTAATTCAATTTGTAGCATTATGTACTTCCTTATTATTGCCTATACTTGCTAAATCGTCGTATTGAGACATTACTCTTGGTGTCACAGTCGCAGGTGCAACTCCCGGCCTTGAAAAGGCCAAGGAGGGAGAGGAGGTTACCCAAGAGGTTCTTTCAGGATTAGAGGAGTGGCCCTAGCTAAGGCCAGCATAGATTCTCCTTTCCTCGGAGCGCGTGTTATACATTTTGGAGATGATGCAGTTCGTGTGGCTAGCCCCCTTTTGTGTGGGTCACACATAGTTGATTGTTATACTTGTACTTATATTTTTGGTAGAGTTGTATAGTGTTCTTTTATGTACCTTCTTTTGTGAAACAATGTATATAATTATATAATTCTTTTGTATTAAACTTGAATGTTAATTGGACTGAATGAGACTTGATACATTCATATGTATGAATTACAGCTTCCGCTATGAATTAATTGTTATTGACAGGCTCCGTGAGCTTGACTCATGTATGTGAAAAGTTGTTTTCTCTCCTTCGTGTGTTGTATTTGGCTCGAGACAGGTACAGCATCACGGGAGTACGTGTGTCGCACCTCGGGGATTGCCCTAGGCCAGGGTGATTCGGGACCGGGATATGACACTACTTTTAGGTTGGACCGATTCAAGGCATCTATCTTCACTAAATAATCTTCAACCATAATGGCTTCTTCAGATTTTCCTCATAGGTTGGAAGCACGACACTAGTAACATGCATGCATATGTTCACCCTCAAGCCACATATGAACCTCCATATCCTATCTGACTCTGGCATAACACAAGCCTCAATAAATTGAGAGAGCTGGGTGAACCTCCACTCATTCTCCTGTAGAGTCATGTCACCATGCCGCAACTCTTCAAGCACAATCAACTTCTTCTCTCTCACGTTGTCAGGAATGGACTTGTTAAAGAATTGTCTTTTGAAAATAGACTAAGCAACCCCATTGTCAATTTGCTCATACGGAGCCTCCATAATCCTCCACCAATTCTCCGCTATCTACCCAAACATAAATGTAGCCAACTGACCTCATTGTCTCCCGGACCATTGAGAAACTTTGAAAATCTTCTCCAACTGGACAATCCATTTATCTGCCATTAAGTGCTCATCACTACCCCGAACCTCTAGTGGTCCTCTTTTCAGAATCTTCACGAAGAGGTCATTAGGATCGAACTCCTGAATAAGCATCACCACCTAAGGAGGCTAAGTAACTCTCTACATAACCTCCATCATTTGAGTTTGGAAGGCTGCCCTGTTCTTTATTTGCTTGGCCAGATTATCATTTTGCATTTGCTGTGAGTGCATGAAGGCCTATAAGAAATACTGAAATCTCTCCTCTAGTTCTATCACGCCCCGAAATCGAACTCCTGCAGCGGCCCGACCTCGAGGAGCGTGAATTTGGGATTAAGTAACAATTATATTTCTCTCAGGATCCGCGTGTGTGGGGAAGACAAAATTCAAACACAACATGAATATTTTCACGGGAGCTTGCATTGCGACCCGGAGCCCATGGCCATCGGATTTCGTGTCGCACTCAACTGCTAGCATATAGATATGATGTCAATGCCCATACCAGACTGGAATAAACCATCACAATAAAATACAGAGCTGACAGTAATAGGCTAATTTATTTCCCACATATTCAAGTTACAATATCAATGTGTATTAATTAAAATCCCAAGGAAAAGGCTAATAAAGGAAAGCCATACAAATAACAACCTAACTACTACCCCAAATATGACGTAGCTCTGATGTCAAGCTCAATGTATATCTGACATCGCCGACACTACAAACCTGCAAACTCATGGCTCCAAAGTTGACATATGCACTCAACTCGGGGCGAAGAACCCGTTACCTACAGCACCAAACGAACAGAGTCAGACATGATAGTCTGGTAGGTGACTGAGATGGATAATAAATGTAATGATTAATAAAACATGTTATTTGATCAAAAGTTGCATATATTTAAAACGTGTATAAAATAGGAATATCTGACAAAACATGTATTTAAAAGAAATGCTACGAGTAAATATGGAGCACACCTAAAACATGATGTAAAATCTGACTGAATTCTCCAAGTAAAACAGACATAAAGCGAGTAATCAAAACGAGCTAGAAAACAAGGTCAAGCTGATAACAAAGCACACTGACATATTGACAACCACACGAGCTAATTAATTCTCCATCATTGAAGTGACCGAGGTGACAGGAGCATGCTAAGCATATATACATAGTCTCCAACACACAAGGTTACAGGAGCACGCTAGGCACATATATGGACCAGTATAGCTAGCCATCACACTAGGCACTGGCTGCGGAGCTGGGTAAATAATACGCTAAGGAAACCCAAGCTGCAATTGGCTAAGAGATTGATTAGGACCCCAAGCTAGTGGATCAAGCCGACGAGATGGCTCAAGCTGAGTGGTGTCGACTTACAAATCAAAAGTGAATGAACACACAAAATATGGTGAGGAACTACTTAAACAGCTTAAGTTAAAGCACACACACACAAATATAAAGAGTAGTCCTCCCAAGGTACACATACAAGCTCGAGGTGTCACACGAACTGGCAGAACTGATAGTTTTTTACAAAACGAACGAAATACCGAAATTGTTTATTTTTAATCAAAACAAACTAAAATAGCCCAAAGCTGATTGTTTTTAGTCGAAACAAATCATATAACCCAAAATTGATAATTCTAGTCAAAACCAAGTAAAATAATCTAAAACTGATTATTTTTAGTAAAAAATGGGAAAAATAACTAAAACTGAATGTTTTAGCCAAAACGAGTAAAATCCGGTGATAATTAGCTCAAATGGGCAAAACTGACAGACCATAAACCCAACGAGCTTAAAATCGAAGTTTTCGGTCAACCACAACTGAATAATATAAATAAAATCATGTTTTCGGGCGAATCCAAGCGCAATGGTCAATTTCTACATACATACATCCCATAAACAAGTTGAGACCGCATCATTTGGTATAACGTGCACGTAGACCCTCGAATACCGGGTTTTATATTATTTGGTACTCCCGAGGTTTGGCGGCATTCCAAGTTTCTATTGCATGTTAACGGAGTCTCAACATGTTTTCGGGTTAGATTCCTGCATGGGCAGATCCTTTCTCCCATTTCTTCCTCCATCCAACCATACATAGTCCCAATATGAGGTTAGGATTAAAAACAATCCACCTCCCCTTGTTCAAAACACATTCCATGCACCACACAAGACCCAGGCCAAAAAGGAGGGTTGGCTCAAGCCAACTCACTTCTGGGAGGGGTTGGCACGAGCGAACCCAAGGGTGGCTCAAGCTAACTAGGTTCTGGGAGGGTTGGCTTTATAATGGGTGGGTGTGGGCCCCACCACACTTAAAACTTGTCAAAGATAAACATCGATTTTTTTAGCCTCGAATGCGATCGACAAAGATGAGAAAAATGTTTTTCATAAAATCTAGTTTCCAAAAAGTATACTTTTGACATAGTTCTGAGATTTTGGAATTTGGGTCCAGATTCAATGTGAAAAGACTGATTTGCCCCCAGGGTTGGAAAAATTGGTTTTTGGGGCTTCAAATGGTACGAAGTGCACACAAAAGTCGTAGAAAATGATGAAATTAGTAAAACTAAGCCAAAATGGGAATTTTTGGGAATCACGAAGAACCTCCCCATGCTGACCACGCAAAATACTTAGGACCCTACGGTCACAAACTAGGTTCACTGGCTCTCAAAACTTCCTAAAGCTAATGAAAATCCATTCTAACTCACAAACTCAACCAAACTACCACTAATTCCACTTAGAAAACTAATCCACAACTTAATTAACACTTGTAAGTGCCTAAATAATATGGACTTGATTGGGTGAGTGTTGAACTCGTGATGCTTCTGCTAAACTTCTCTGGAGAGATTAAATGCCTTAAACCTGAAAAGGGAAGGAGGAACAAAGGTCAGAGCCCCTGGCTGCAGTCAGCCGAAGGCACTCTGATGCCTAAGTTAGTGCAGTCACTGAACAAAGGGAGAATGGGTAGGGAAGAAGAGAGTTTAGCGTGTGTATAGCATGTCTTGCGTAATGCATACCTCTCCATGGGTCTTACCCATGCATATATATAGATGAGTGTCCCATCGGAAGCTCATTTAGTGGAGGTAGGTGGGAGCACTGTCCCATCAATCCATACCTCGTATCCTCAGTGGAGGTAGGTGAGGGTACAGTCCTATCAAATTGTTCATCAATCCCACACATAAATGCGGACGTGATCGTCGGATAGGGATAACCCCTTATCGATATCCGACGGCCACCCTAACTAGCAGTACGCTCTGTAACGTAGTTGTCCCATCACATAATTGGGACTTGACAGCGTTCACCTCGGCCAATTGGACTGAACTAGAGAAGTCACCGAGGTTGGGGGTACGCAAGTTCGGGCACCGCTGCCGAGATGCGCATGGCCGAGTTCAAAGAAGCATGGTCGGTACCCTTACCAAGGCCAGCTCGAGCTCGGTGCCAGCCGACACAATTGCCGAGCTGAACAAAGCCGAGATCAAGGTAAACCTAGTTGGTACTTTTACCAAAATTAGGAGTAATCCCGGTATCTTGAAAACACCCCACACAATTGCCCCCTAGCTCGTGATCTCTTGAGAGTTATTCAACTTTCTGAGGTTGGGAGCTAAGTGTTAGGGAGTTTTCTAAACGCCGAGCTTGTAGCTCTACATCTTGACATTGATTGTTGACATCCTATTCTTATCAAATCGCTTCACCTGCCAGAACGCATCGGTGTCGCTTCTCCTGCCCGAGATGATCGATTACCCTGGCTGGATTACCGCGGAAGGCGCATCGTCACTGCTACGTGTCTTTATCTGATCGACTATTACGAAGCGACATTTACGGCTTCCGAAGCGACATTTTGAAAGCGCGTCCTTGAAATCCAAAAGGGCGCCCTTCTTGCCGTATATATACAGTACCTTCTTCCATTCTTTTTCTATTTTGGCGATCAGAAGAGAGAGCCTCGTTTGTGAGAGTGATTCCCTGCGAAAAGAGATCTCCGATCTGTTCCTAACAAGCCCCGGAGCCTTTCGCCTCTTCTTCGACTCCGTGAGTCTTCCTTCCGTTCCTCTTTCTTTGCTTCTGCGCTTTCCGTCCTTCCTAGGACCCCTGTTAGGATTCCCACCTCGTAGGATCTACCCTCTTTTCCTTTGTTTTTTGTCCTTCATCTTCTCTCCTCCCCTAGTCTTAGAAATGGGAGTATACAGGCACTGGGTAGATACCCCTCGGGCCTTAAAAGGGTTTAGGACTATGTACAGGATCCCAGAGGTCATGATTAGGATAAATGACCCGGAGGACGCCTTTGACGGCTGATCCTTCCGGAATGGTTGGATGCCATTCCCCCTTATCGCAATAATAGAAGGTGGGGTTAGGTTTCCCATCCATCTGCTTTTGAGGACCTGTCTTCGGAAGTGGAATTTATGCCCCTGCCAGTTAATGCCTAATAGCTTCAAAGAAATAATGGGTATCGTCAAATTGAATAAAATCCTGGGGATCGACCTCAGTGTCCATGACATCGAGGACATGTATGGTCTGTGCAAGTCCGCGGGGAGTGACGACAACTACTATCTTCGAGGGAAGCCGAGGAAGGAGCCATTCGTTCACGATCTAAAGGATTCGAACAAACACACCGAGGAAGATCGTCTGTTCGTCTCTGGAAGCTGGGAGTTCGGAGAATCCGAGCCCGCGGAAGCCAGGGCGCACAGGGTCCCCCGGCACCTCGAGACCGCCCCAAGTAAATACCGAGCTCACAGTCCTGTCTTTTTTCTCTATCTTTATTTCCACCGAGCTCATTGTTTTTCCTTTCCGAATAGGTCACAGCCAGAGGAAGAAAGAAGGGAATTGGGTCAGGTGGAGGAGGAACGACGAGTGGTTTAGGGCAGTGAAGGCGTACAAGGTCTATCACGGTCCGGCGGCCTGGGATCTGCTTGGATACGAGCCTCGGTACCGCTCCTTCATCCCGAGGAGGACCGAATCGTCTCCACAGATTGAAGAGCCTGAAGACGTCAAGCCCTTGGTTGCCCTAGGAGCTAGGGCTTCCACCTCGAGAGTCGAGCAGGAACCCGCTAACCCTCAACAAGCCGTAGAAGCGTACCCCTCCTCCTTGAGTTCCGAAGAAGAAGAGATGCCGCTGGAACGATGTCGGGCCCCTCTAAAAGTTGCGGATCTTAAGTCCAAAGTATTCGGGGGCCGAGCTCCTCCGTTCTCCCTACCCCCGAACACCGGTTCTGCCCCCTCGTCCGTGGCCTTTGGTGTCGCTGGGTCTTCCGCCGCGCTCGACGCCTCCTCAAGCGGAGCTAAGAAGCGCCCTGCCGATGTCAGCAAGAAAGGCGTTCCGGCAGAGAAGAGGCCCAGGTCAGAGGGGCCAGCGGAGCAGGACCCCAAGAAGAGGAGAGCTCCTTCGGAAAAAAGGTCCTGGTCGGAGGGGCCGGCAGAGCGGGGTCCCAGGCTAGATCCCTCATCTCGGCTCATCAGGCCAGACCCATGGAGGCTGGACCTCATGCTCGAGCCTGGGAGGCTGTTAACGGTGGAGGACTGGCTGGCTGCCAGCTCCTTCGTTATCACGGCGTTCTCCAGGGCCTGTGTCCTCCCTCGTGATATGGAGAGGCACAGGAAGGCCGAGGATGTGGGACTGCTGATGACGTCCATGCAGGCGTCCATTGCGGTGAGTCTTGCGCTTTCATAAATTTTGTAAAGTTCCTGACTTCGGTTCCCTGTTTGACATTTGTCTTTTTTTGCAGAATGTACAGAGGCTTCATGTGGTGTTGGAGAGGGCCCTTCAGAACCCCTCCAGGGTCTCCCAACTGGAGGGAGAGAAGAAGAATCTTGCGTCCGTCCTGGAGGCGAGCAACGAGAAGTTGCGGGAGTTAGAGGGGAGGAATGCTAGCCTTGGTGCAGAGATGGACTCGGCGGTGGCCGAAATCATAAGGCTGAAGGCTGAAACGCACGAGCTAGGGGAGGCAGCCGAGGTGAAGGCAAAGAGGGCTGCCCAGCTCAAGGTTGAGATGATGAAACAGAAAACCGAGCTGGAAGCCCTGGCGAAACAGAAAGCCGATGCTGAAGCCATGCTGCAAGCTGAGAGGGATACCGCGGCAAGGGAAAGGGCTGACCTCGAAGAATCGCTACAGGCCGAGGTGGATGCCGCCTTTCAAGACGGAGTGGATGCTGCTTTTTAGGACGGAGTGGATGCTGCAATGAAAGATTATGTGGCTCAAATAGAAGGGCTGAGCCAAACGTTGTTCGAACTTGGGTGCAGGGCTGCACTGAAGGAGGTGGGGATCTCCGAAGATCACCCCGTATTCAAGAACCCTCACAAGTTCGCTTCATCAGTGCCCGAGCCCGAGTCCACTTCCGCTCCATCCCTCGAGCCCCCCTCTGACTCCGCTGCTCCGACTCCTCCCACTTCTGGGGTTCCTCCAGCCACTGACGCAACAGAGACTCTTGCAGATGAAGCCGAGATGCCAGGGTGGCTGAAAAAATTGTATCTTGATGTATTTTCTTTTTTCTTTTCTGTACTTTGGGGAGCTTGAACTGTATACTACAATCTTTTTTCAGATGTAAATACCTTCATATAATGAATACAATCCTTCTTTTTCGTTTCCATTTGCAACGTGTGTCTGCTTGTACGCTTTCTGTTTTGATGAATACAATTATTCATTTCTCTCTCTCATTCTTGCTCATCCAGAACAAGATGAGTAACTGAGTTCGGTTCCTCAACAAGATAACTGAGTTTGGTTCCTCAACCAAAGCAAGTAACTGGGTTTGGTTCCATAACCAAAGCAAGTAACTAAGCTAGGTTCTATAACCGGAGTAAGATAAACGATTGAGTTTGGTTCCGCAACCAGAGCAAAGTAATTGGGCCAGGTTCCATAACCAGATAAATAATTGGGCTCAGTTCCATAACCAGAGCAAGACAATTGGGCTTGGTCCCATAACCAGAGCGAGACAAGTAACTGAGCTCAGTTCCATAACCAAAGCAAGTAACTGAGTTTGGTTCCACAACCAGAACATAGAAATTGAGTTCGGTTCTGTAACAAGAACTGTGATGGCTGGTTCCTTAACCGGGCCGATATAGCTGGTTCCACTACCAAGATGGATGCAGACTTCGAGTTCCGTAACTTGGTCAATATTTGAAAGCAACAAAACGTATCCTTCTACAAGAATTAATTTTATTGATTTCAAAGATGGAGTACAGTATAAAAATAGTACTTCTTGAGGTGCGTGGCATTCCATGGACGTAGCAGCTCCCTACCCTCCATATCCTCAAGCTTGTAAGCTGACTGTCCAGCGGCCGAGATCACTTTGAACGGCCCGTGCCAGTTCGGTGCCATTTTTCCTTCACTGGGGTTCTTATCCGCGAGAAGCGTCTTCTTCAAGACCAATTCTCCAACTGAGAACTTCATTTCTTTGACCCTTTATTGTACCCTCTGGCCAATTGCTGTTGGTAAGAAACTAAGCGGATGGCTGCTGCATCTCTTCGTTCTTCAGCCAGATCAAGCTCTTTGGCGAGGTTTACTTCGTTTTGGCCTTGGTCAAACAGTTCTGACCTGAGAGTGGGGAGGCCAACCTCGAGTGGGATCACAACTTCCATCCCATAGGCTAGGGAGAAGGGTGTTGCTGAAGTGAAACGCCTCGGGGTAATCCTATACGCCCAAAGAATACTCAGAAGTTCTTCCACACATCTTCCTTTAGCTCGGTCGAGCCTCTTCTTGAGTCCGTCGAGCACCACTTTGTTGGAAATTTCAGCCTGACTGTTGCTTTATGGATAGCCTGGAGTGGAATAATGGTTTCTGATGCCAAGCTCCTGGCAGAAGTTTTTGAAGAAATTGGAGTCAAACTGGGTCCCATTATCCGAGATCAGGGCTCGAGGTACTCCAAATCTTGTGACGATGTTCTTCCACACAAAGTTTTTTGTGTCCTGCTCGATGATGGAAGACAGTGCTTCGGCTTCTATCCACTTGGTGAAATAATCGGTGGCTACTATTATCCACCTCTTGTTCCTTGGAGCTCGGTAAAGTGGCCTCACTAGGTCTAACCCCCACTAGGCAAAAGGCCATAGACTAGAAAGTGGGCTCAGGTCCTATGATGGCTGATGGAGGGAGTGAGAGAACTTCTGGCACTTCTCACATTTTCTGGTATGGAGTTGAGTGTCCTTTTGCATGTAAGGCCACCAATAGCCTTGGCTGATAGCCCGATATGCCAGTGACCGATCTCCAATGTGACTGCCGTAGATTCCCTCATAGATTTCATAAAGGTAGTCTTCGACTTTGCTTGGGTGAACGCACTGGAGGTAAGGGCCAGTGTATGACTTTTTGTAGAGTTTTTCATCAGGAGATAGCCAAAATCGAGCTACCTTCAGCCTGATTTTGTGAGCCTCGCTCTTGTCTTCAGGAAGCTGATCATCCCTTAGGTAGGTGACGATTGGGTCTATCCAGCTTAGACTAAGGTCAGCGCACAAGACTTGCCGAGGTGGCTGGAATCCGTGCTCGGTTTGTCCAGCGTTCCTACTTCGACAGTTCTTTTTCTTCCGGCCTCGACGGCAGAGGCCGGGTTGGCGAGTGCGTTGGCGTGAGAATTGGAATCTCTGCCAATCTGCCTGACTTCAACCTTTTAGAATTGAGAGAGGAGTTGCTTTGCGTGAGCTAAGTAGGCTGCCATCCTATCGTCGCGGGCTTGGTATTCTCCGCTCAGTGGTCGTCACCAGCTAAGAGTCGCTGAAGACCACCAGTTGCCGTGCCCCCAGGATTTTAGCACTGCCGAGCCCCGCGATTAGTGCTTCGTACTCAGCTTCGTTATTGGATGCTTTGAAGTCAAGTGTTAGGGCTTGCTCAATGACGATGCCCTTTGGAGATTGGAGGACTATGCTTGCGCCAGCCCTTTTCGAGGTTGAGGATCTGTTAAAGAAGACTTTCCATGCTGAATCGAGGAACTGCTTCCAAGATTGTTCATGATCTACCTTGATAACCTCTTCCTCCTCATTGCCCCCCAGTTCGGTATCGAGTTGTCTCGATGCCGAACTAGGAGAGGTAAACTCCATGATGAAATCTGCCAAAATCTGGGCTTTGGTCGTCGTTATGGGTTGATACTGGATGTTATATTGCCCCAGTTCGACGGCCCATTTTGAGATCCTCCAAGAGAAGTCTGCCTTTCACAAAAGAGATTTAAGTGGATGTTCTGTAACAACCACTATGGTGTATGTCTGGAAGTAATGGGAGAGTTTGCAATAAGCACTGACAAGCGCTAACGCAAGTTTCTCTAATGGCAGGTACCTTGTCTCGGCGTCAAGCAGGATCTTACTCGCGTAATATATAGGACTCTGTTGCCTGTCTTCTTATCTGACAAGCATCGAGCTTACTGCATGATCCGAGACGGCCAGGTACAGATACAACGTCTCCCCTTACTTTGGAGTGGATAGCAGGGGTGGTGAAGACAGATAATTTTCGAGTTCCTGAAGAGCTCGGTCGCATTCTAGAGTCTATTGGAACTTCGAACTTTTCTTTAAAAGCTGGAAGAAAGGGCGGCACCTATCCGAAGCTCGGCTGATGAAGCGGTTGAGCGCCGCTGCCATCCCCGTGAGCCTCTGGACTTATTTCGCCGTGTTTGGACTCTGGACGTCCTGGATTGCCGAGATCTGCTCGGGATTGGCCTTGATCCCCTTCTGGTAACCAAGCTCCCCAGGAATTTGCCTGAACCTATACCAAACGTGCACTTGGACGCGTTCAGTTTGAGCTGGAACTCTTTGAGGACGTCAAACGTTTGACTCAAGTCTACCAAGTAGTCCCGTGACCTTTTAGACTTGACAACCATATCGTCGATGTAAACCTCCATGGATTTGCCGAGCTGAGCCTGAAACATTTTCGTCACCAGCCTCTGGTAAGTTGCTCCCGCGTTCTTTAACCCAAAGCGCATCACTTTGTATTAGTAGATGCACTTAGGTGTTATAAATGTGGTTTTTTCTTCGTCAGGCCCATGCATCTGGATCTGATGGTAACCTCGGTAGGCATCGAGGAAACTCATCCTGTCGTGCCCAGCAGTGGCATCTATCATCTGGTCGATCTTTGGGAGTGGAAAGCTGTCCTTGGGGCAGGCTTTGTTGAGGTCGGTGAAGTCCACGCAGACCCTCTAGCTCCCATTATTTTTCTTAACCACCACTGTGTTGGCCAACCACTCGGGGTAATTGACTTCCCTTATTACTTCGGCCTCCAACAGCTTTTTGACCTCCTCGATCACGGCCTCAGCCTGTTAGACCCCAGTTCTGCAAGCCTTTTGGACTATAGGTTTGTGCCTGGGGTCCACGTTTAATTTATGGCACATGATTTCGGAGCTGACGCCGGGCATCTCGTAGGGGGTCTAAGCGAAGACTTCCTTGTTCTGTAACAAGAAGTCGAACAGCTTGGTCCTTTCTTTCTCTGCAAGCTGACTGCCGAGCAGGAAATATCTCTCAGGATCGTTGGGATCGATCTTGACTTCGGTAAGGTCCTCGACGCTCTTTTGCTCGGGAGCTCGGCCGACAACTTCAAGCTTTGCTTCCAGTTCGGCCATATGGACCTATTGTGGTTCTGTCTCGCCAGGAACCACAGCCATTAGGCACTACTTGGCCATCTGCTGGTCGCCCCGAACCGTGATCACCTCGACTCTTCCGCCCGCGTTCTCTAATGGGAACTTGAGTTTCTGGTGGTGGGTGGAGGGCACCGCTTCCATGTTATGCAGCCAAGTCCTCCCCATTATTGCATTGTATTGGGATGGTGCATCCACCACTAGGAAGTCGACTGTCATGGAGGAGCCTCCGACTTGAACTTGAAGGGAGACCTTCCCCTTGGGGTATACTGGCTTGGAGCTGAAGCCCACCAGCGGAGTGCGGGCTTCATGTAGGTCCTCCTCTGTCAGACCCATCTTTATGAAGCAATCGTAGTAGAGGATTTCTGATGAGCTCCCAGGGTCCACGAGGATCCTCTTGACCTTGAAGTTCTTTAACCTCAGGGTCAGGAGCAGTGGATCGTTATGGGGAAGCTAGACCCCGTCCAGGTCTTCGTCCGAGAGCCAAATTTTGTGCCTCTCTTTCCAAGCCTTCTTAGGAGAGGGACCGAGCTCGGCCGTCATCACCTGCTTGCCGTGTGAGGCCCTTCTGGCCTCGGCGCGAGCCTGGTTGCTTCCCCTGGGAGCGGGAGCTAGGTGGATGACGTTGATGATGCCCTCTGGCTCATCGTTTCCCGATCGTCATCGGGTTGGCACTGGTGAGCTCAGTTGACTCTACCCTCTTCTTTGATGAAGTCTTTCAGGTGCCCGTCCTTAGTGAGCTTCTCGAGGTGGGCCTTGAAGGCCATGCAGTCCTCGGTTCTGTGCCCATTTTGCTTGTGGTAAGCACAGAACTTGTTTTGATCGTGGGTGGAGGGGTCACCCTTCATGGGCTGCGGCCACTTGAAGAAAGTTGTGTCCTGATTCTGCCAAGGAGTTTGTAAATGGCTCCTTGAAGATTGTGTTGATAGCTTTGTAGGAGGCAACAGTTTGCTTTAGCTTCTTGCTGCTCTCCGAGGCGGGAAACGAGGGCATCACCGAACTCATCGACGTCCTGTTTCGGTCCACCTCCTCTCTCCGGGATAACTTCTTATCCTTTTTGGAGGATCTATCTTCTTGCCAGATGCCGAAGCTTTCCCGAGGTCGGGCCTCATCTTCTTCTTGCTCGATGAACTGATTCACCCGGGCCATCAGTGCTTTCATAGTTGCCACGGGGAACCGTACCAGGTCCTTGCAAAGCTCGTTACTCGGCAGCAGAGCCTGCTTGAAGGACCTAATGGCCACTCTGTCGGTGGCATCTTCTACCTGGCTGTAGATGGTCCAAAATCTCTTGGCAAACTGAGTGATGTTTTCAGTCCGCCTCATCCTGATGTCCATCAAGTCATCATCCGTCTTCGGGATGACCCTATGCACCTGGAACTTTTCAACGAAGGAGTTTCGGAGCTGCCACCAGCTCGAAACTGATCCCTCCGGAAGCGAGCAGCACCACCGCAGGGGGAGTCGCCCAAACTAGAGGAGAAGACCCTGCAGTTCAGGTCGCCGATGTCGCCCCATACCGACATTCTATGGGTGAAATGCCAGAGGCAAAGGCATGTCGTAGAGTCGGCTGGGTTCTAGGCCCTAATATCCCCGAGGAGCACGTCGTCGTCACCCTCGTGGAGCACGTCGTCGTCCTCGAGGAGCATGTCGCCATCGTCCTCGAGGAGCATGTCGTCGTCGTCCACATCGTCCTGGTGACGGGATTGGCGCGACTTGGACGGCATCGGCGTATCATCTCGTCGAGAACACTCCAGAGGGACAACAATGTCCTAACGAGGTTGTTCCAGCTGGGGAACATCCTGACGGGGGTACTCTGCCAGAGGAGGATCTTGCCGGAGGCGTTTCAGCAGGGGGTTGTCTCATTTGGGGGGTACCGTCACCCCCTTCAACGATGAGCCCGACTGAGTTACTGGCTCCCCCACGCTCATCGCACCAGAATTTCCCCCGGTACTCTTCTGGTGAGGGATCAATGGCAACTGCCACGGTACCTCTGGCAATTGCATCACCGGTGGTGGCAATGGAATGGGCAAGAATGGTGGTGGCGGCAAGGACCTGGATGGCCCATCGCCTTTCCCTTTCTTGGTTTTTGGAGGCATGGTTTTTTGAGGATTTGATTTGATTCGATCAAACGTTTCCCACAGTCGTCGCCAATTGTAAATGCCTAAATAATATGAACTTGATTAGGCTAGTGTTGAACTTGTGATGCTTCTGCTAAACTTCTCTAGAGAGATTAAATGCCTTAAACCTGAAAGAGGAAGGAGGAACAAAGGTCAGAGCCCCTGGCTGCAGTTAGCCGAAGGCACTCTGATGCCTAAGTTAGTGCAGTCACTGAACAAAGGGAGAGTGAGTAGGGAAGAAGAGAGTTCAGGGTGTGTATAGCGTGTCTTGCGTAATGTGTACCTCTACATGGGTCTTAGCCATGTATATATATAGACGAGTGTCCCATCGGAAGCTCCCTTAGTGGAGGTAGGTGGGAGCACTGTCTCATCAGCCCACACCTCGTATCCTCAGTGGAGGTAGGTGAGGGAACTGTCCCATCGAATCGTTCCTCAATCCCACACATAAATGTAAACGTGATCGTCGGATAGGGATAACCCCCTATCGATATTCGGTGGCCACCCTAACTGGCAGTACGCTCTGTAACGTAGCTGTCCCATCACATAATTGGGACTTGACAGCATTCACCTCAGCCAATTGGACCGAACTAGAGAAGTCACCGAGGTCGGGGGTGCTCAAGTTCGGGCACTGCTGCCGAGATGCGCAAGGTCAAGCTCAGAGAAGTGTGGTCGGTACCCTTACCGAGGCCAACTCGGGCTCGGTGATAGCTGGCACAGTTACCGACTTGAACGAAACCGAGATCAAGGTAAACCTAGTTGGTACTTTTACCAAAACTAGGAGTAATCCCGGTATCTTGAAAACACCCCACACAACACTAATCTTAGAAATTAGGGGTCGGGGTCTTACAAGTTCTAATGGTGATGGTACATCTCTTGCATTTCCTCTCCTTACCATTCTGCACAAGGAATAAAGTTATTGCACATGACATATATTAATCAAATCTATAAACCAAGTAGACTACCCGACTACCCTCAACACCTCCATATCTAAACCAAGTCTTTGCAACGTCTTAAAGTTTCTAGCGTCTTTTGTATCCTAGAAACTTTCCTGCTTTGATACCAAAATTGTCATGCCCCATACCCAGATTTGCTTAGCCAACATGGAAATCAGAATTCAAGGGAGTGGCTAAGTAAGATCAACAGTCCACCATGTGGATAAATCTCAACCATGATTTTAAACATTTATTAAAAAGTATGGAGGTGAATTAACATTTAGCAAAAGCAATGCAATGTAATTAGCGAAAGCAATCCATAATGATCAATCAATCATATTAATATAGGTACACAAGAGCGAAGCAAGAGTATAAACTATTAAAGTTTAAGTTTCAAGGTTAATTAAAGTCTTATACAGAACTGAGGATTCAAATGTGATAAAATATATCAATCTCAATAGCTATGGACAATGGTCTATCATGTCATCTCTCATTGAGAACTCAGTTACTCATCCATGGCCTTATACTTCGAAGTCTTATAGAGCACCTCAACCGCCTACTGATAGGCAATGGGCTATTCACATATAGCATCTTGATTAAACAATATCATATTTATGAAAATATGGCAAATACTATATATATGAACCACAATATAAATGTATCAAATGGAGCAAAGGAAAATACTTAGTTCATAGAGTAACAACGGAACCATACTAGGCAATTGTGAATGAAAAATATAATAACATGAATCATTGATTGAGTAAGCTAATAAAATGTCTAACCTAGCAAAGCAAGCATTTTCACATACGCTAATTTCCAATGGATATTATGTCGCAACCCTCCCATACTCCATAGAGTGGTGGTGGGGATGCATGGAATAAGAAGCCCGACCAAAACAAAGTATACTGATATGCCCAAAGACCCACTAAATTGCCCAAAACTAAGCATCATCACCAACAAAATCACACAAAAGACACAAATTTTAACATAAATAGAGCTAAGAAAGGCTGGGACCTTACAACTGGCTTCCGGTTAACTCATCTGTAACAACATTCATTTTCCTTGATTGATGCTTGATAAAAAAAATTACAGTTCCATAAGTACTCCATCTATTGTCTCTAAGCTAGTTCTTCCTGCAATGTGTTCGAAGGTTCTCTCGCTAACTCTAGATCATTTGCTAGTCATTCTCAATCTTCAATTTAAATAAGAGGATTTCATGGGAAGAACCCTGCAGATGACCGTTGCTCTGGAAAGAACCCGATAGTTCGGGCCACAAAATTTCGGTTCTCCTCCGGGCTGAACAACGATAGCGTCGTCTAGGAAAATTTGGGCGATGCTGTCATCGCCATGCGCCATTTATTTATGGTAGAGGATTTTACGGGAAGAAGCAATCACCATGAGGTTTTCTGGATGTTGGACTTTTATTTCTTTATGGCCAAGGGGGAGGAAACACTTGTTTCATGTAAAATGAAGTTGTATGGGCAGAGAGGTGGTTCTTATGCAGATCACTCATATTAATAGAATCACTGCCGATTCACTTTTGGTTAAAAAATCAGAGAGCACCACTGTTGATTCGCTTCTGGTTCACAAAACATAGAGACGACTCTCTGATTTGAACACTAGCAACGAGAGAGAAGCCAGATCGAATATCATTCTTTCTTACGCACATGTTAGGAGTAACGACCAATTGGTGGCCATAAGTCGGGAAGTGGGATTTGATGGCGCCACGAGTACTAGAGCTCGGGGAAGCCATGGATGAGGAGAACGAGTGTGGTATCTAATTTTTCTATTACACTAGCTGAGCCTTGCACGTGCAAGGCACGTGCAGTGTCCAAAAACAAATGATGGCACACCAAATTTTACAGAAATTACCCAACGGCCCACCATTAACAATCTGAAAACCACAAAATTAATAGATTCAAAGAAGAAAAGGCATAAAAAAAATTGATAAATCAATAGTAGAGAAATGAGACATTTCCTAAATTTTGCTTTATGAAGTAGTATCCTAATTTCCAACAATTACACCTCAAATTACCCAATGCCCACCATCAAACACCACCTCCATAAAAATCAAACTTCAACACCACAAAATCCACAAATTGAAAGCAGAAAAGTAATACAAAATAAAACAAATCAACAGAATTGCGAGTCTTAAAAAACGGTGAAATTCTCTATTGATCTTAAAGGCTAGGAGATAGAAGTGTACAAAGAAGCGTGCGCTCTCCTTGATTTTCTTGATGATTATTGGAGGGCAGATCTGAATCAAAGGACGACGTTGATCATCTGGTTCTTCTCGAGTCCAAGAGGAGTCTAGATCGGGAGACCAAAATTCATTTTCAAAGCAATAATAGAAAAGGACCATTGTACATTAACAAAAAGACCAACCAGTTCTTGAAACAGTTATGTAACTATGGACTTTGCATTTTCAGGTAACAAACTAAAATGAATAACATTTAAGGCATGATTTAACTACCCATATAAACAAATAAGAACCAGTGTGAAAGTTAGCAAAATATCAAGTTATGACTGAATGAATAAAGGAAATAGAAAGAAAAGGGCCATCTCATCACCTGGCATTTAAAAACGCAAACAAAGTCAGCCACTCCATCCTTGGGGCCTTGTTCTAAAAAATAAAGCCCATGGGAGCATGAGGCAATATATAACATAATTGAAAACCCTAAGTATGCCATTGGTTTTTAACTATTTGATGTAAGGTAAGAATGAATTTAAAAAATGAATGAAATAAACACATCAGTGACCATTGATCAAAAGAAAGTACATTTTTCAACACTTTAAAATTTTCTTTTAGCGTACATTTTCTTTACTCATGTCAAAATGGCGTTGATGTAGAGGATCATCCAAGTCAATCCGCTTAAGCATGTCACATCTATTTGGAGTTCCACCTGAATCAATTCCACACTAATGCAACCCAAATAAACATGATCTCCATCAGCACGTCCAAAACTCCATTTACGGCCTACATTTACAACCAATATTTTCAAACAAATACAACCCATCCATGCCATCTCCATACAACTATGGTCTAAAATAGACTTAATTTCATGAATACCACGAAATATACTTGTGTTGATTTTGATCCTTCGAACAATACTAATAAAACGTCACCAAATAAGCTCCACATAACATATTCTCTGAAAAAGAGATTGAAAATGTTGGCAATTATGTTCTTCACAAATCATGCATGAATAAAATAAGCAATTAATCTATGGAAAAGTACAGTTGAGTTTCGGCTTAGCTATATGTTCCTTGTTCCCATTTCATTTATTTATAGCAGAATCCAAAACAAAACAACAACAAAAATAGAAAAAGGCAAAATAATAGACCATGAAAGTTGATGAGTAACAATAATAGAAATCACATACTAAAACCATCAATTTCTTAAAATCCCATCTGAATTAGTAAATACCAAGAACACCCAACCAAACAAAAGAGCATGAGTTAAAAAAAAAAAAAGGGTGACCAAGTAAGGCAAAAAAGAACAAGTAACCACACCAAAATATGAGGAAAAGTCACAACCCATCAAAAATCATAGAAATAGAATAAAAAATACATTCCAAGCACTCGACTTTCTCTCCCTTTTTTTACAAGAAGAAAAAGGCAGGTAAGATTTCTAGTTGCTGGAGAAATAAAAACACAATATACATATTTGAAATATGATATGCAATGGAATAATAATCTTCTTCTTGCAGTTAAGTAGTTGGTAGCATAATCTCATAGGAGATAAATGCAAGTTGAAAGGAATTCAACTCCATTCGAGGAATTAGCATGATGATTTCATCATTTGCTTCATACATTTTAAGTTGTTGGTAGCATAATCTCACAGGAAATAAATGCAAGTTGAAAGGAATTCAACTCCAATCGAGCATGATGATTTCATCATTTGCTTCATACACACTTTATGCGAAAAAAAAATCAAGTTTGAGAAAAAAAAATCTAGATGGCAAAAGAAGATATAACGGAACAACACACATAACCCCCCAAGAAATTCAAGAAAATAGACCTATGGATCATAGGCACATGATGGGAGTATCCACTTACCATTGCCCCTGCATTGTACGCAGTATAAACTAAATTCTCCAATGAGAATTTGAATAATTTTAGTCTCTCATTACAAAAATTCACATGTATATTCTTACTTTACTTCTTTGAAGAGCAGAAACCATAACAACAACCAACAACAATAATAAAAATTAATTTAAGAAAGATCCTTCAACATGAAATAACAAACAAAGAGGAAAAGAACAAAAAAAAAATTACAATAAACCTTAACTTCCGTGTCAAATTTTAATCTCCAGTTTTGCAATTCTTGCAAATAGCACACATTTGGAATTATTACATCAATATTTTTTTTTTTTAGTATTTAGAACATCAATATAATGGCATCACATATTTAAAAAAGAGGGGAAATTCCAAGAATTACTGGTTTCAATCTTTGAATTTGAGTTAATAGCTCAAACCTCGATTCATTTAGATCCTGCAAAAAAAAAAAAAAAAAGATAAATACATAAATGAAATGATAAATTAATAAGATTTTCAAAAAGAAGGGGCCAAATTTTTCCCATAAAACACTACTCTCTATCATATGCAGATGTAATTCTACTTTATAGATTTTGATCATATTCAACAAATTCAATAATCACTTAAAAAACCTAAAAAGATAGCCACAATAAACTTAAAAAAAAAAAACAAAACAAAAAAAAAAACTCTTTTGGTACAAGTGGACAACAAAAAAAATTTGAGAACTAGTTTTAACCATCCCTTTTGCAGTCCATTTACTCCATCTATTCAATATATCAAGTCCATCTATTTGATATATCAACCGCACTGGACAAGGCCAAGAATAAAGTACAGACTTTGACTTCTCTTTGAATAAGTTATACTACATTTTCCTTTCGGTCCACCATATTTTGCCCTTTGAACTGAACATCTTAATGGGATTTGCAAAAGATAAGTTTTAGACAGTTATTTAGTTTATTGGATCATCCTCATAGATATATTTTGTCATTAATCTTTAAGGGTAATCATGATTAGTATTTTCATACACATTATGGAAATTGGGCTACTCAAATAAGCCTGTAGAGTCTCTCATGGAGTTACCTAGAAGTGAAGGTTAGCCTGATGAAGATGGTAGTTGGGAGCTTATAACAGCTTTAGTGCACATGATGAAATCCTTTTTTGTTTAATCACTAAAGGTTAACATTTACAGTTTGTGTCATTCTGATATGTAAACTTTTTAGGTAACAACAATGCATGTCAGTTAATGTATGTATTCATTTTTTTTTTTTTTTTATGTTTCTCTTGATTTCTATCCAAGGAATAGCTCATATTGTTCGATCCAAGGAATAGCTGCCATTTTCCATTGAGATCTTATTGTATTTTCAGCTTTTCATTCACCCGCACAATATATATGAGAGCTGTTTTGTCATCTTTGAATTCACAAAAGGAGAATATACTAAACAAAAACTTAAGGCTCATAATATGTAATCAATTCCATTGGGTAAAATCTCGATGGACCTCTGGTTAGCATTTGTAATGGGTCCACTTGTGTTTACATGTGGGTGGACCCCACTTACAAAGAAACACCCCTCACAAGGAATCTCATGGTAATATAGATAAAAATACTTTAAGTTTTATCTAACTCTCTATCCTTATCATATCTCCATTCAAATTCAAATTGAGAGAGTTTGATCCAATCTATTATCCTTATCATCTCTTGATTCGAATTTGAATAGAGATCTTATCACTCATGCCCCAAAGGGCTATATATAGACATGAGAATAATAGTTGGAACCAACTTTTCAATAATTCATCTCTCTTCCTTTAGATCTACAATTGTTCTGTCATCATCTTCTACATCCAGGGTGTCCATCATTTCCCTTGATCTTGAAGAGTGACTCACATGTGACTGATCTCTTGTAGACAGTCACAGATCTCCACATCTAGTGCTTGATTCAAGCTGATGCAGTCTTTGTCGCGTTTGTAGCAGCCAGCTTATTTAGATCCGTTCTTCCGCTACATCTACGACCTTCATCGGCATCAGAGCATTTATTGGCGCGCTCACGCGAGAATTGGATTGATTTTGGTTGCAAATCAGGTAACCCGAAACCTTGGCCATTATATTAGATTGTGTTAAAAAAAGGAATTTTTTTTATCTAAAACGTATGGATATTATAAATATATTCCTTAATCCTGTACACTGCCAAGGCTCCGCCCACACTCATGGCCAGATGTTATATTAATCAAAAAGCCTGAACTCAAAGCACCTGTTAACAGGGTCTCACCTATTAAGTTGTCTCCCAAAACACTATGATAGCTGCGTTACAGGTCAGTGGCACATGGCCAAATTTTCTCCCTAAACCGCCCAATATCCATCTTTGCCCTCACTACAGAGGAGTAGTGGAGTGCATTAAAGGGTCCATTGAATTTCATACCGACTCCTACAGAAGAAAAAAAATGTGGTAGAGGGTTTTAGATAATAGTAAATGAGTTGGGCAAGCATGGATTCGTTTTGGCTATGAGTTGTGGAGTTTGTCGGGTAGGCATGGATTCAGTAGGCATGGGCTTTTGTTGATGAAAAAAAAAAGAGTCCATGAACTGACTCAAAGCCCAACTCAAAGCCCATTCTTTTGGCCACTTGAAAGTATCTTATATGGATCTAGTAGGGGGGCCCTAGGCGACCATGATAGGTGGGGCTGATCTCGAGATTTGATTGGTGGGGCCCACCTCCCATAGGACCCTGATGCTCATGGCGTGAAACAACATACTACAGAACTGCGTTCTAGTAAATTCTGTGTAAACTGTTGCGGGTGGAGGGGGAAGAGTACAATTGACCCAGCACATGTATTGGAAGGAGTTTTGTCCCATGTGACAAGCATTTAATGCTATCAAGGTATTACCATGCCCTCCTTTATGTTTTAGAATTTAGAAAAAGGGCCTTAGTCTTTAGTAAACCTGATTGGGCCCTAAAGACTTATATTCTTGGAAATATGCTAAGATGGGATCCTAAGCTTTCTCAATCGATTTAGTCAAATTATTGCTTTTCTATAACTCTATTGCAATATTGTAGTTTTAATTTGGAAGTTGGGACCTGGGTTAGTTATTTGGTTTACTCACTAAACAGGGTCTATAAGTTATGGGCCCTGAATTAGCCTATGCTTAATACCATTTGGGCCATAACCAAGTCCTGATGGGCCATAACCTTGATTGATTTTTTAGTCTCCCTGTTAATAATTTATTAGTCAAATAGGCTATGATGGATTGACTAGTTATGTGGTCTATACTTACTCCTACCTACTACTTATGTTTTGAGCACTAAATTATGTATCATGTTATGTGTTCAAGATGGGTTTTCTTCATAGCATTATTTGGATCCACATATTCTTTTATGGGCTATATTATAGAGTTTATGGGTAGTCCTTAGTTTTTCAATCTTAATGGGACGAAGACCACTGAGCTGCACCAATTGCGATCTTTGATCGAGTTGATTCCAAGAAAAGTCTTTTCCCACTAAAGCGAGATAGTCTATGTTCGAGGAAAGTGGTTTTTAAGCGGGACCATTGTGACCCCACCACTTTTCTGGGGGCTCACTTGATTGATTTGATTTCATAAGACCGAATTGGAGGCTTAGGTGCAATCTTCAACCAGTTGAGCATTTCTTTGTGGACCCTAAGATATGTGGGGGATAATAATCCATTTATAACAATTTTCCCTATTAAAAGGATTCACATCATCCAAAAATTGTTAGTTGTTGTACTCTTTTTTTCTTTTTTTTTCATCTTTATAATTTTATAAGGATCAAAGTATTGAATTGGTTGATGCTATCAAATCACCCATGTAATTACGATAATTGTTTTTAACTGCTCCGAATTAGCCCTAGGCATAAAGGGTTTTCACTGTAATGTCCTAATTCTTGGAATGATTTGAGTGCAAAAAGGGCAATCGATACGTGTATGTGTGTGTTGCCAATGTTGTGCATTCATTGATTATCATATTTTTTTATCTTTCATTTTTCAGTGATGGATTCCAAAAATATCATTGCCGACCTTAATAAGGGAGATAAGTTAGATGGTAATAACTATGATTAGTGGTACCGGACCATGATTTACTTGTTCGATGAACAAGATGTCACGTATACCTTGGAATCAATTAATACCCGACCGAATTAGCAAATGATGCTGCACCCATGCCCGCATTAAATGATTTTAAGAAATGGGATAAAGATAATCGGATTGCTCGTAGAATTATGCTGAATAATATGTATTTTGAATTAGTTCACACTTATGAAACCTACGGTACGGCTAAGGAGATATGGGATGCCTTGAAAGAAGAAAATGGTGAAATTACTACCGGTAAGACTCGTGTAATGACAAATTTGAATTAGGTCCCATTACCAATAAATGGGTTTTGAAAATTAAGCGAAAAGCCGATGGTTCCATTGACAAATTTAAAGCTAGGCTTGTGGCTAAGGGGTTCACACAGAAAGAAGGTGTGGATTATGAGGAAACTTTCTCCCATGTGGTGAGTTTTTCTTCTGTTCGTATGATCTTATCTATTGTGGCCCACACGGATTTAAAACTACACCAGATGGATGTTAAGACTGTTTTTTTAAACGGTGATCTTGAGGAGGAAATATACATGAAACAACCGATAGGATATTTGGAAAAAGGCCATGAGGATAAAGTTTGTAAACTGCATAAATCTATCTATGGCCTTAAACAATCCTCAAGACAATGGTACAAAAAATTTCATAATACAATCATGTCAAATGGTTTCTCCATGTGTTACGAAGATCATTGCATTTATATTAAACGATCTAAACATAAATTTGTGTTGCTATCACTTTACGTTGATGATATTCTTTTGGCTTGTAATGATATTGGATTTTTAATTGAGACCAAAGATTGGTTGTCAACTGTTTTTTAAATGAAAGATTTGGGTGAGGCTGAGTTCATTTTGGGGGTTAAAATTATGCAGAATCATACAAAACGCATTCTTGACCTGTCCCAAACAACATACATTGAGAAAATTTTAAAGAAATTTAGAATGACCAATGCTAGTCCCGTTGAGACCCCGATTGATAAGGGTTGCAAATTAAGTGTAATGCAACGTCCTCAAACCGATGCTGAAACAAAAAGAATGGCTTCCATACCCTATGCCAGTGCTGTAGGAAATTTAATGTATGCTATGTTGTGCACACGCCCCGATATTTGCTATGTTGTTGGGTTGGGTATTCAATTTCAAAGTAACCCAGGTATTGCTCATTAGAATGTCGTCAAACGAATCTTCCGATATTTAAAGGGCACAAAAGATATGATGCTTTGCTATTACGGTGGTGGCTTGAGTTTATTAGCCTATAGTGACTTATCCTTTTTGGATGATCCCGACGATGTTAAATCCACATCAAGATATGTGTTCTTACTGGGCCGGGGAGCCATTTGATGATCCAATAAGAAGCAGGAGGTGTGCGGTCATGTCGACAACAGAGTCCGAATATGTTGCTTGTGCACTAGCAGCCATGGAGGCCGTATGAACTCGCCATTTTCTGTTGGATTTGGGACTAGTATCCATTGCCCATGATCCCATTCCATTGAGAACAAATAGCACAATGTCGACCACAGAGGCCGAATATGTTGCTTGTGCACTAGCAGCCATGGAGGCTGTACGAACTCGCCGTTTTCTGTTGGATTTGGGACTAGTATCCATTGCCCATGATCCCATTCCATTGAGAACAGATAGCACAATTGTTATATGCTTGGCAAAAGACCCCTAGCTTCATCAAAGGGCAAAACATATCAAACAAAAATGACATTTTATCCGTGAACAAGTAGAAGCAAAAGAGATAGCAATATCTCATGTGCCATCTTTGAAAATGATTACTGACCCAATGACCAAACCCTTGGCGCGAGAACTATTTGCTATTCATGTTAGGCGTATGGGAATGCAATATATGTAATCCTTTTATTCAGTGGGAGTGTATTGGACTTATTTTTTTAATAAAAGTCTTTTCCCATTGTTTTGTGGTTATATGCGTGTTATATTCTTTTGATTCATGCATATTCATAAACTTTATATTAGCAACATACACAATAAGTGTGTGTGTTAGATGCACACGTTCCACCAAACAGGCGAGGTCATCCACTTGCACGGATAAAGACCGCCCGCCCTTGATGTCTTAGTGACTGATAGGATGAGATGCATGCATTTGTATGATATGCTGATTAGGCCAATATGGATCTTATTGGTGCGTACAGATGTACGGAACGCCGACTCAGTCTTGTGTGCATTGGGGGTGATGTGGATCACAAGATTGAATGAGACTTAGCATTAGTCGTCGGACAAATCGCACCCTAATAAGTCCGATAACCTATTTTAAAAACCAAGCATGGTTGTGTTTGTAACAATCTGCTTGCGCAGTAGTGAATCGGTGCCAATGTTAGCATGGGCCCAGTTATGGAGCTAATGCATTTTTAGACTGTGACGCGTGTCTACAAACATGCGTGTTTAAGGACCTACCTACGAGCAACGGGATAATACTCTAAAATCCTGTTTGTTGTGCGAGAGTTAATACCATAGGTGACTCTTGAGCTTAGAGTTGGTTTTTGTGTGTGAACCAATTCTTGAGGCTCTTATGCCCTTATACCAACCTCTACGTTGGAAAGATAAGATCGGTGATGCTACTTTAGCTGAGGTTGTGCCACGCCGACATAGGAGCCTACGAGCCGCCGTGCTAGGAAAGCTGCTTGGTTGATTTTGACCCTCGTAAGCCCATGGGAAGACCCCTTGACATCACACTCTAGTTTATACGTGCTTACAATGCTTTTCAGCCTGGGCTATATCGAGTATTTTGAAAATTTTTAAGACAAACAATTTTTAAATTATATATATGTATAAATATCTTATTTTATAAAAAGAAATGTTTGTAAAGAGTTTTTCTTTCTCGATAAGTTCAACAAGCACGTATGTGGGTTGAATATGACTCAAGGGTATGAGTCAATATCTAATCCTGTGTGGTCATGTGAGTGTTTAGGTCAGACTGATGTGTCAGTGAGTTGGTGTATTCTAGTCAGATGGCGACTTAGTTTACATTCTCTCTATGAATAGGTATCGTGGTGGTCCCACTCTTCAGATCCATTTTTACTTTGTGGAATTTGATTATGGAAATTAGTAATCTAATGAGATGAAACTTGTTCGGTGCGAGTGAGAGATGTTAGCATTTGTAATGGGGCCCACTTGTGTTTACATGTGTGTTGACACCAAAAAAGTCAATATGTCTCCTCAACATCAAGAAGCCTCCTGAAGCTGCATCCTGCTAAAAATAGGCAAGGCTACTTCAAGCATCAGATTTTGTCAGAATCAGACAGAAACTGAGAGATCCTTCAAGACAGCTAAAAGAGGGGTACACCTGAGGTTTCGGGTCATTCCGACAACGTTTGGCCCAACTTCACCGCTCCGACAACTAAACAGGCGCTCCCGGCGGCAACATCATCAAAGACACCAAAACTTTGATCAAAGCCTACGGATGACTCCAGAATGTCTCCAAAGGGCTCCATGCCAAATTTCAAGTCAAACCAACAACGTTTGACCCTCCATCAATGCTCGAGCAGCAAAATCAAGCCTCCCGGCGGCGGGAACCACCAAAGCCATCACAAAATACATGAGTGGCTTCAACATGCTTCCAAAAGGCTGCACGTCAAATTTGAGGTCATTCCTACAACGTTTGACCAGGTTTCGATGCTCCGAGAGAAAATCAAGCCTACCGGCGGCGGAGCAACCCGGGACCATGACATCCAAAACGGAGCCCATGGAACGTCTCAAAATGACTCCAATAGGCTCCCCGTCAAATTTCAGGTCAATCGGACATCGTTTGACCACATATCAAAGCTCGGCATTTTCCCCGCAGCAAAATCAAGTGAAGCATCGATGGGACCCCAAACGGCTTCAAAACTCAAATAAAAGCCCATGGTTGGTCCTATCCACTGCTCAAGAAGCTTCACCTCAATTTTCAGGTCATTCCGACATCGTTTGACCTAGTTTCAACGCTTGACGGAAAATCGGCTACAAAGTCTTCGGCTTTCCCGAAAAATAGGAAACTTTGTGCTCCGATTTCGCAAAGGTTCTCGTCAAGATTTCTTCAAGAAAATCAAGTCAATAATTGAGGAAAAATGTCAAGAAAAATACAGAAGAAAAAAGGGACGAAAAAGACGAAAAAACGGCCGAAAACGAAGCTCGGCGACCAAACGGGCCGAAGCCCCATGGTCGCCGGCGACCTTGGCCGACCCTGGGTGCATGGTCGCCCGGCGACCCTGGAAATCCGAGTCGCCGGATTTTGCGCCGAAGTGTCCGTTTTCGATTCTTTTCGCGTTTTGGGTGTTCTGGCCTCTCTGATTTTCTGAAAATCCAATGTTTGGTGCTTCAAAACCACTGATCTTCGTCGACATCTCGGATCTGCCGTCAAAAGCATGAAATCATCACCGATCGCCTCAAGATCGCCAACCGGCTGACCAAGAAAGTGCACTTTCTGTCCTACTGATCGTGAAATCGACAAGACAGATGTCACCGGCCCACCAACATCAATCAATGTCTGAAATTACATCGCAATCCGACATCAAATAATGCGTGGATCCACCCGTGATGATCGCAAGAAGAATCTCAAAAGGCGCGGCACGGCCCACAACTCTTCACATGCCTTAGCAACCACTTAATGTCGTTAATTGACCCATTAAAGCAGTCATTAACTCATTATTTTGGACGGCCCAATCAGAACCAAGCATTTGGGAGTTACAAATCCAAGCAATCATGGCATTAAACCCATGAAACTCCCATCATCATGAAGCATAAAGGTGATTAAATGCCCACTACCTTCATCGGCCAATCACAAGCCTTGAAAAAGGAGTTACAAAATCGATTTGTAACTCCTCATCAATTCTTTCATCATGGCCATCAATGCCAATAAACACCTCATGGCTACCAAAAGCCTATAAAAGGAGGTCCATTCCAAGAAAAATGAAATAATGAAAAGAGATCCCAAGTGCAAGCTCTGAAAAACCAGAAAATTCAAGAGAGAGACGAAGTCCTGCTACTTTGCTCCCAGAAGCACCACAAGGTGATCAACATCCCTTGGGGGGCCACCCCCCCAAGGTCACCTCCTTCTCCAACATGGCCTAAACGCGGCTTTTCAGCCCGTTTACTTGGTTTTTCATTGGATATAGGACCTTCTCTTGGTCCTTGTCCTTTAAAAAAACTGAGGTTAGGAGCCAAGCCAAAGAATCAAAGCATCACATGTTCTCATTTGAAGGACGATGGCGAAGCCCATACATGACTTGCGACCGTCGATCTCAACGTGTCCCCACAATCTCTTGAGAAGTTAGATCCCTTTTCTTCCTTTTCTATTGTAGTTTATATTTCTTAAAGAGACAAAAAGAAATCACAATTCTTGTCTTTCATATTTGATGAGTTTTGTAAAAACGCCTTTCACGGCAAAATCGCCTTTCACGGCAAACAAACAAAACGCCTCTTACGGCATTCTAAAAACTTGTCTCTTTTCTTAATATTTATTCAATTTGAAAAGTTAGAAAAAAGGATTGATTTCCTTTCCACTTGTGAAGGTGAATCTCCGGATTATCACTATTCCAAATTCCAAGTAGAAAGTAAATCTGGCATACTCGTACAAAAATGTTGATGCCCGAGATTTTCCCTCATCCGCCGAGACCCAGGTCAGCCCCCGGGGTGCGGAAGGAGAGGACGGAAGATTCCTTTCGGGTCCATCAATGTGGGTGGACCCCACTCACAAAGAGACATCCCTCACAAGGAATCTCATGGTAATATAGATTAGAATAGTTTGAGTTTTATCCAATTCTCTATCCTTATCATATCTCCATTCAAATTCAAATTGAAAGAGTTTGATCCAACCTATTATTCTTATCATCTCTTAATTCGAATTTGAATAGAGATCTTATCACTTATGCCCCAAAGGGCTATATATATATTTATATATTGTCGCGACCCTGGACCGGGTCTACAGCCTAATCCGGGATCGGGACTAAATAAGTGATGAAAAGATAAAGGTAATGGTATGGTTAGTATGTTTAGTGCCAAAGCGTACACGGGTTAATAAAGAACGCATATTACCCGTGCACGTGATTTCCCACAGGTGTCCGCGGTGAGGATGTCACAACAATATGAATATTTTGTATAAGTGTGGAAGCGTGTAGCAAATCAAGTATGTAATTCATTTCCATAATAATAAGACTGATTACATTTGGAATAACAAGTATCAGAATGAGCAATGATCATTGGCGTTTCCCAAAAGTAATATTAGAGTTTAAACAAAAGATCATTTAATTACATCTCCCAAAAATAGAGGCCAACAAAGGCCAATATAAACAAAACAATAACCACCAAAAGAATAGTTAGCCACAACCCAAAATGTAACGTCTCTCGAGGCAACCGGATGTTTAAACAACATCATCGGCGCGTCATTCAACTAACTGCTGCGGTTCTCCGACCGGGATAACCAATAACGGGACCTGAGTACCAAAGAAATTGATCAGACACGACGGTCTGGCAGGTGGATGAAAAGACTAATCATTCGATAATAAATGCATTTATCTTGGAAAACATTTAAATCTGTTTAGACGATAACTTCCATAAAGGAAATGAATCATTTACTGGAAACATATATGCAGTAATAAAACATGTACTGGTACCAAGGAATCAAGAAACAATCAAGGTGGTAACCACACAAAGCTAAATCCTCTATCACCGAAATGATAAGAGCAAGCATATCAAGGCATTTGTTGACACCAAAAAAGTCAATATGTCTCCTCAACATCAAGAAGCCTCCTGAAGCTGCATCCTGCTAAAAATAGGCAAGGCTACTTCAAGCATCAGATTTTGTCAGAATCAGACAGAAACTGAGAGATCCTTCAAGACAGCTAAAAGGGGGGTACACCTGAGGTTTCGGGTCATTCCGACATCATTTGGCCCAACTTCACCGCTCCGACAGCTAAACAAGCGCTCCCGGCGGCAACATCATCAAAGACACCAAAACTTTGATCAAAGCCTACAGATGACTCCAGAATGTCTCCAAAGGGCTCCATGCCAAATTTCAAGTCAAACCGACAACGTTTGACCCTCCATCAATGCTTGAGCAGCAAAATCAAGCCTCCCGGCGGCTGCAACCACCGAAGCCATCACTCATCAAACAAAATACATGAGTGGCTTCAACATGCTTCCAAAAGGCTGCACGTCAAATTTGAGGTCATTCCGACAACGTTTGACCAGGTTTCGATGCTCCGAGAGAAAATCAAGCCTACCGGCGGCGGAGCAACCCGGGACCATGACATCCAAAACAGAGCCCATGGAATGTCTCAAAATGACTTCAATAGGCTCCCCGTCAAATTTCAAGTCAATCGGACATCGTTTGACCACATATCAAAACTCGGCATTTTCCCCCTAGCAAAATCAAGTGAAGCATCGATGGGACCCCAAACGGATTCAAAACTCAAATAAAAGCCCATGGTTGGTCCTATCCACTGCTCAAGAAGCTTCACCTCAATTTTCAGGTCATTCCGACATCGTTTGACTTAGTTTCGACGCTTGACGGAAAATCGGCTACAAAGTCTTCGGCTTTCTCGAAAAATAGGAAACTTTATGCTCCGATTTCGCGAGGGTTCTAGTTAAGATTTCTCCAAGAAAATCAAGTCAATAATTGAGGAAAAATCTCAAGAAAAATACAGAAGAAAAAAGGAACGAAAAAGACGAAAAAACGGCCGAAAACAACGCTTGGCGACCAAACGGGCCGAAGCCCTATGGTCGCCGGCGACCCTGGGTGCATGGTCACCCGGCGACCCTGGAAATCCGGGTCGCCGGATTTTGCGCCAAATCGTCCGTTTTCCAATTCTTTTCGCGTTTCGGGTGTTATGGCCTCTGTGATTTTCTGAAAATCCAATGTTTGGTGCTTCAAAACCACTGATCTTCGTCGACATCTCGGATCCGCCGTCAAAAGCATGAAATCATCACCGATCGCCTCAAGATCGCCAACCGGCTGACCAAGAAAGTGCACTTTCTATCCGACCGATCGTGAAATCGACAAGACAGACGTCACCGGCCCGCCAACATCAATCAATGTCTGAAATTGCATCGCAATCCGACATCAAATAATGCGTGGATCCACCCGTGATGATCGCAAGAAGAATCTCAAAAGGCGCAGCGCGGCCCGCGACTCTTCACATGCTTTGGCAACCACTTAATGTCGTTAATTGACCCATTAAAGCAGTCATTAACTCATTATTTTGGACTGTCCAATCAGAACCAAGCATTTGGGAGTTACAAATCCAAACAATCATGGCATTAAACCCATGAAACTCCCATCATCATGAAGCATAAAGGTGATTAAATGCCCACTACCTTCATCGGCCAATCACAAGCCTTGAAAAAGGAGTTACAAAATCAACTTGCAACTCCTCATCAATTCTTTCATCATGGCCATCAATGCCAATAAACACCTCATGGCTACCAAAAGCCTATAAAAGGAGGTCCATTCCAAGAAGAAAGCATGATGAAAAGAGATCCCAAGTGCAAGCTCTGAAAAACCAGAAAATCCAAGAGAGAGACGAAGTCCTGCTACTTTGCTCCCGGAAGCACCATAAGGTGATCAACGTCCCTTGGGGGGCCACCCCCCCCCCCCCCCCCCCCCCCAAGGTCACCTCCTTCTCCAACATGGCCTAAACGCGGCTTTTCAGCCCGTTTACTTGGTTTTTCATGGGATATAGGACCTTCTCTTGGTCCTTGTCCTTTAAAAAACTGAGGTTAGGAGCCAAGCCAAAGAATCAAAGCATCACATGTTCTCATTTGAAGGACGATGGCGAAGCCCATTCATGACTTGCGACCGTCGATCTCAACGTGTCCCCACAATCTCATGAGAAGTTAGATCCCTTTTCTTCCTTTTCTATTGTAGTTTGTATTTCTTAAAGAGACAAAAAGAAATCACAATTCTTGTCTTTCATATTTGATGAGTTTTGTAAAAACGCCTTTCACGGCAAACAAACAAAAACACCTCTTACGGCATTCTAAAAACTTGTCTCTTTTCTTAATATTTATGCAATTTGAAAAGTTAGAAAAAAGGATTGATTTCCTTTCCACTTATGAAGGTGAATCTCCGGATTATCACTATTCCAAATTCCAAGTAGAAAGTAAATCTGGCATACCCGTACAAAAATGTTGATGCCCGAGATCTTCCCTCCTCCGCCGAGACCCAGGTCAGCCCCCGGGGTGCGGAGGGAGAGGACGGAAGATTCCCCCTTTTTTTTCGGGTCCATCAGCGTTGACCTCAGTCACCGAAGTGAGGAGGTTCAACGAAATTTACATACACATATATAATATACGGGACATGACCATGGTAGCGAGCTGGCATCAGGAACCACGGTAGTAATCCGCGGTATCAGGACAAGACCACGGTTAATGAACCGGATAGCGGAATCCAAACTGCAGCTGGCGGGACAAGAGGGGGATCTTCAGGTCAGTGGATCAGACTGACAAGGTCATCCAAGCTTAGTGGTGCCGACTCATAGGTCAAATAATAGAAATCAAGTCACGTGTAAAATAAATCAAGTGCAAGAATATAACGGGGCAAGACAGGGGTGCTCAAAAGAACAACTATCATATCATGTGGGGCATGCATTTCGGGACTAGTAATTATCACAAGTATCTTTTTCAATGCCTTCAGGGATTGATAAATCATGAATCATAAATTTCGGGACTGCATGTTGAAATTCAAAATAATAGGGTGCAATAAACTTTCAAAATCTCGGGACAAGTATCGGGGTTCAAGACTAATTCAAGGTAAGTAGGGATCTCGTATGTCAATTTACATAAAAACTTGGTACTCCTTGAGTTTGGAGACATTCCGGGTTCCTTATACACTTTGGGATTTCAAGATTTTGATGAATCTTTGTGACGTGGTTTCCTTCTCAAGCGGGCTTCAAACAATGCCCCATAGGTCTCCCTGATGCTAAGGGGTTCCCTTAAAAACGTTTTCCGAGCTCCAAAAGTGGTCCAGGCCCAAGAGGTTGTGCGCTCGAGCGGACCAAAGTGCGCTCGAGCGGACCTGGGCTGTGCAGAAAATGAGTAGACAACAAGTCTGCTCGCTCGAGTGGACATCTGCCGCCCAAGACTGCAGTCAGATTGATTGCGCGCTCGAGCGGCCTGGTACGCGCTCGAGCGGGCAATCAACTGTGCTGCCCGAGAATGGCCTTTCAGGCCTTCTTTCCCCTTTTCTTCTACACATTTTACCTGCAATAGAAAAAGCCTCCTTGCCTCCAATAATCATTCTCCAAATCCTTTCAAATACTACTTAAAACTCCCATAAAAAAATCCATGAGCATTCAACCTAATCTCCTTTTCCACATTTCAAACACCTACAAGGAAAGAGAAGAAATCCACAATCACAAGGGTTCATTTGAGTCATGAACAAGAGATAAAACAAGGGCTGTAAACTATCTTTCCAAGACAATAAATGAGTTAACCAACCTTTTTAAGAGCAGTTATTTCACATTGAATGCAAGTAAATCAAAACATTAATGGAAATAACAAGATCAATCATATTTGTCATGAAAATCATTCAAAACCCAAACATCAATTCATTCCACTTGCCTTAGGGTCTCAAATCAAGGAAACAAGCCTCTAATCACCTCTTCCAAGCCAAGAACACAATCTACACAAAAACCCCCAAAACAAACCCTAAATGGTTCAAACAAGAAATGAAGAAGAAGAAGCTCTCAATAAGGAAGATGGGGCTTCTCTATAGTTAGGAGAACACAACATCAAAGGATTGGAATGATTACTTACTTGGAGGCTCTTCAAATGGGTAAGACTAGCTCAAGGAAGTTCTTGGAATGGAGGTCTCTCTTCAAGAATTGTATCAATGGAGAGCCCAAGTGGTGAAGAAAAAGATGATGGCTTCCATCTCTCAATTTGTGCAAGGTTGGTGATGATTTGGTGATGGAAAAGCAAGAGGGAGAAAAGAAGAGGGAAAAAGCCCTACCTTTGATGGGTTTGTGCTAGAAAAGAGAGAATGGAAGAGAAGGGTCTCTTTTATATAAGTTGAGTGTGGGCTCCACCATTGGAAATCTTTGGAGGCTGAAATCACGACTATCGGGACCTCGAACGAATTTGACAAAGAAGGGAAAAACGATCACCGAAATATTTAGTTTCCAAAAAGTATATTTTTAACGGGTTTTGGGGATATCAAATTTTGGGTACGGATTTGGTGTACAATGACTGTTTTGCCCTCAATCCTAGGAAAATTGGGTTTCGGGGTTCCGGACGAGCACGGGATCAATATGTAAGTTGTAGGGATTAACGAGATAAGTAAAACGAGATTGAAATACAAATCACTGGAATCTCGGATAATTCCCCACGCATGCGCAAAGGACCCCCCAAGGGTCCTACAAATCACAAAGGCACATAAAAATTCCCCAAAGGTATAGCAAAAGCTATTCTAATCCAAACTTAGTCAAATCTACTAATCACACTTAACACTAACACGAGACTTAATTAGTGCTAATCATGGACACTCGGGTCGGGGTCTTACATATATACATGAGAATAATAGTTGGAACCAACTTTTCAATAATTCATCTATGTTCCTTTAGATCTGTAATTGTTCTGTCATCATCTTCTACATCCAGGGTGTTCGTCCTTACCCTTGATCTTGAAGAGTGAATCACATGTGATTGATCTCTTGTAGACAGATCTCCACAACTAGTACTTAATTTAAGCCGACGCAGTGCTTGTCGCGTTTATAGCAGTCAGCTTATTTAGATCCGTGCTTCCGCTACATCTACGACCTTCACCTCATGTTTTGATTAGGTATGAACTAAACCAATCATAGTGGGTCTGAAAGTAGTCATGGCCACGCTTGCTATCACGACGGAGATGCATTTGACAATTGACGATAATGATAAAAATGAGATCATCTGTCAAATGACTACAACATATTAAGAGGAGTTTGGATAAATTGGTAGCCTTATTTTAAGAACAGAGTTCAAAATCATCCTTAGACGATAGACGATTGCAAAACTAAAGGTAAATTTGAGACTCAGAAGAATTCATCGGCAAGCAGCTGACACAGGAAGCAGCAGGACACCTTGAATCTAATTAGACACCTAGCATTTAAGTGGGCCAAGGGTGTGTAAAGTATTCATCAACAAGCATGACATCTTCTTCCCTTTTATAATAAGGGTAATAGATTATGTGTATGTTTATGCTATTTACTGATAAAAAAAATTGAATGGGGTCTGACCGAAATACGAAATCCTTTTTCGTGCAATGTGCAACGAACAAAATTTTTTCAATAAAATCCTCCGTAAACAATGAAGACTAGGATTTTGTTTCTAGTCCCTAACTCAGAAATATGGGCCCACACGGACCCATTGTAAATTGGCATTCCTAGATACCTAGATAAAGAAACGAAGGTGATTATATTTCTCTCTGAGTCTGAGTCCTGCGGAGGAGTGAGAGGAGAGTCATTGAGTCGTTGTACTCGTCTGGTCAGGTGATGGCATCTCTGCTCTTCAACGTCTTCTCCTCTGCGGCCCTCTTCTCATTGGGACTTTACAATCTCCTCCTCTCTTTTAGATCCCATCTCAAATCTCCTTCCTCTTTCGCCGCCAAACCATACCATCCATTTTCTTCTTCTTCTTCTACTACTCCTCCAAGTCGCCTCAAACAACACCTGCCTCTCTACCTCATCATCTTCTCCCTCACCATCTCCATCATCCACGAAGCTCTCCTCTCCTCCGCATCCGATCCCCTCGTCAAGGGACGCACCCCCGTCCACCGCCTCTCTTCCCTCCAGTCCCTCGCCTCCCTCCTCCTCTTCCTCCTCCTCTCCCTCTCCCTCCTCCTCCAACACACCACCTCCCTCCTCCCCCTCCCTCACGACCTCTCCTTCGCCCTCCTTTCCGCCTCCTTCTTCCTCCGCTCCTTCGTCTCCGCCTCCGCCTCCTCCCTCCAGACCTCTAACCTCCAGGCCAAGTGCGACTCCATCTCCGCCCGCATCTCCGCCGCCTCCGCTGCCCTTTCTCTCGCCCTCTCCTTCAACCCCCGCCTCTTCGTCGCCGATGCTGCCCTCTCCGCCTCCCTCTGCCTGCAGGGCCTCTGGGTCCTTCAGACTGGCCTCTCCCTCTACGTCGAGGGCTTCATTCCCGACGGATGCCACAAGCTCCTGGATGTTGTCAGCGGGGTCGAGGGCTCCACCATGTGTGAGCTTGAGGAGTCGAAGGTGCGGGCCGGTGCGTTGCTCGATCTCATGTTCGTGTTCCATGTGATGTTCGTTGTGGTGGTTGTCGTTGTCGTTTATGCTGT
Organism: Umbellularia californica; assembly: GCA_028538565.1. NCBI lineage: Eukaryota > Viridiplantae > Streptophyta > Magnoliopsida > Laurales > Lauraceae > Umbellularia > Umbellularia californica. Next base: position 61,936,605 of record JAPQWN010000001.1, read on the forward strand.
GGTGGCGAGTGTGGTGGGGGCGAGGAAGCTTGGTGGCGCTTACGAGCCCCTCCCGACGTCGGTTGGGGCTGTCGACGTGAATCATGTGCAGATGAAGGAGATGACCAACACACAGGCATGAGTTTGGTGGGTTTGTTTTTTAATCTTCTCCTTGTTATGTTGTTTGGAATTTTTTGATTGCTTCAGTAGAATCTTGCATTTTGGTGTCCTTTGTGTTGAAATGTTACTCTCTCTCTCTCTCTCTAGAAATGGCTACTATTATAATAATTTATAAGGAAAAAGGAAGAAGCAGATGTAGGACTATAAAAGTGTAGCGGAAGATAGCTAAGCATTTATCTCCTTGTTCTTTTCAGCTAGACGCCCTGGGTAATTTCTGATGTCAAGATCCATTCAATTATAGTACTGGAATCGAATTTCTTGATTCATCCTTTTCAATTTCCCTTTCTTTTATAAAAAAATCTTTTCCAAATGATTTCAATCTGACTAGTCTAAACACACACCTATACAATTTCCCTATACAATTTCCCTGTAGAATATTTCATTGTGCTCCTGATGTCAGCTTTACTCAACATTCTCTGAGGAACTTGTCAATTTGGCTGAGTTGACTGGACTTGATCAAAAGTTGAGGATCTGTTAAGTTGTTATGCACTTATGCAGATCGTTAACTCCAGGTTTAAGTATAAATTAGCCAAGGTGATTAAATTGAAGAGCATGGAGTTAAATTTCATTCAAGTCTTAGGGTCCTTGGCTATTGACATTATTATGTTGGCTAAACTGGAAATTTGGAGAAGGCGCTACACATAATATGGGAGGGAAACTTGGGGAAAAATATAGAAAAAGAAAATAAATATTGGAACTCTAATCCTATGTTCTCATTTCCTTCTCACTTATTGTTTCCAAAATCTAATGAACGTGGTGAAATCTGGCTGATTTGGGGTGATATGATAGGCATCACAAAAGGATTTGGAGCTTGAATCAACTTCTTCCATAACACCATGTTTATTTGGAAGCATCCCTTTCATATGAGTAAATGTTGAAAGGTTTGGAACTTTGGATTACATATGTAAAATCTTCATATATCCCAAAACCTGTGAATGTTTGAGACATGAAACTAAACATTTTGTGGTTTAATGAGTCCATAAAAAACTTGAACAGCTTGCATTAAAAATTTGGGGCTCGTAGGAGTTGCAAAAAATAAATGGTGGTGAAGCAATTTGATATCACGACTTGTCCTAGGCGTCATTTGTACTGGCGTTTTATTGAGGAAAGAGGTGTGTGATCATTTCACACCCTTTTAGGTGTGATTTTTCATATGTAAATATGAAAATGTGTCGGTCGCGAATACAGTAGACCCGAAATGGCGTACTAGCACTGCTAGGCACAAATGTTGCAAATCGCATCCTTGGAAAGGACACGAGATGGGATTTATTTTTTTGAAATGTCAAAATTGGGTTCATAAAAGAGTGCAAATGGTGTTTCGATCCGAACAAAGGTTGAAACATTTTTGCGAGCGCTAAATCCGAAAGGGAAGGCACCAGAATTTCTCTGATGTGAATCCAATAATGACGGAAGTTTTTTTTTTTTGGAGGGTCAAGATTGAATTCATCAAAGAGAGCAAATGGTGTTCCATTCCGAACAAAGGCTCAACATTTCTGCGAGCGCTGAATCCGAAAGGGAAAGAATCAAGATTTCTCAATTCTGAACTCAAAAGTGACGGAAGTTTTTTTTTAAAAGGTCGAGATTGAATTCATCAAAGAGAGCAAAATGATGTTCCAATCCGAACAAAGGCTCAACATTTCTGCGAGCGCTGAATCCGAAAGGGAAAGAACCAAGATTTCTCAATATTGAACTCAAAAGTGATCAAAGTTTTCTTTTTTTGAAGATTTCTTTTTTGTTTTTTTGAAAGGTTTTTTTTTTTTGAAAGGTCAATGTAACTGCCATTGTTAGTTTTGGAAAACTTCTGAAACAAGACCACATCCATTAGTAATCACAAGAATATGGTGATCATAAATGGAGAACAACTTTGGTTTTGTCTTTTCAAATCACTCGAGGGGACATAGCCCAGCCCAAGCAAGATGAAGAAGGCAAAAAGCCATAGAGGATGCAATTGTTTTAAAATGCAAGTATGGTAGGCTCAGGGTGAGCGTTCCAGTGACTGCTAGAAGCAATTGTAGACCTTAATTCAAATTACCGAGAAGCAAGGCTCACTCGAGGTAAAATGATATAAGGTTGGAGATACAAATGTGTCGGTCGCGAATACATTAGACCCGAAAGGACGTATTAGCACCGCTAGGCTCAAATGTTGCAAATCGCATCCTTGGAAAGGACACGAGATGGGATTTCTTTTTTTGAAAGGTCAAAATTGGGTTCATAAAAGAGAGCAAATGGTTGAGTTTGTTCTTGTGGTGTTATTGTAACTGGAATTATCCTTATGAGGCAATTGATGTGAACATTTTTCTTTTGTAATTTGTTGTTGTTATTGTTTTTCCCCCAAGTTTTTGTTTATACTTGGACTTGGACTTGCTTGATGCATAACATTCAATTTCGAGATGTGTTTACTCACATCTCCATTTCACCCTAGTGTCAAAAAGTGTTTAATTATTATTTTAATTGTGATTTTATATTATTTTTTTTCTGGCATCATCATCATTAAAACATTACTCCTTCTTGTAGGAGTCCGCTTTGTGAGTTCTACTTCTCTACTCATCTCTTCTTAGGGCTTAGTTCTCTAACTTCTCTTTATCCCACAAATTACCATGTTGCTTCTAAGTATTTCATTGTATGTGTTAATTGCCTTTCGTTTTCTTAGGTAACATACCACACTTCAGTTCTTCATACTTGGGTGGTAGTTATTCTTTAAAGCACATCCAATCTTGGCATCGGCATCACGGCCCTGTACTTCTTGTTCAGTTCTTTATTGCAGAGTGGTAAACTCTATATGATAATGTGGGTCTAATCGTTGCCTTGGGTAGATGTCCCTTTAATCAAAGTGGCACTTGATCACATAACATTCTATGAACTTATGTTACCTTTGCTCCTCTTGCACTAATCTTTGTTTATTATATATCCTCTTCAACTTCTTCATTTGTTCTATTGTTGGTCATGTGTGTCAAAACATTAAATCACTGTGGCAATAAGTGACCTGATCCTCCTCTCTGCTCATGGAATCACTCAACTTGTTCTATCATTCTACTAATTTTAAATTTGTTTAACTTGAACGAGTTTCTCCAAGCTTGATGCTTGTAAGTTACTTAGTTTCTTTTCTCACTATGGGCACCACACATGGTTCAAAATCGCGGTTCGCGGTCATCGCGTTGCGGTTATCACGGTTTGCGGTCATCGCGGCCCATTGCGGAGTGAATTTTTATTTGACCCCAAAAAAATCCGAAAAAATATCCAAAAAACCCAGAATATTATAAAATGATAGAAAATAATTTTTTTTTTCCCATTAGTGCACACTTTAAAGCAAAATAACGGTCCCCTCAAGTTATAATATCCTATATCATTGCTGTATCGATTTATATACTAAAATAAACTGAAATATCATAAAATTGACATAATGCAACCATAATTTTGGGCAAACTAATAGTGTTAAACATTTAAAGTCTACAAGCAAGCAATAAATACTAATAGAGTTAGTGCATATGCCTAATGCCAGAACGAGTGGCGTCCTGACTCGATATCATCATCATCATCATTATTTCTTAAAGGGTAGAAGGCACTAAATTGTTGTGTTATACAGCCTCCACTCCCATAGTTCCCATAAGGTTGTTGTGCCTGTGGATGTGGTTGAGGAATGAAGATTGCTTCATAAAGTGAGGCCGAGTCATTAGTGGACTGAGATGACTGAGGGTAGTCTTGGTGCTGCCGATAAAATTCGTGGGGAAGTTCATGGTGCTGATGTGGATGTAATACATAGTAGTCTCCATACATGACTTGTTGGTGGCTAACATCACCACCACTAGTACCCTCTTCCTCGCCATATCCACTACCACTAGCACCTGCATGTGATGATTCGGTTGGTGGGACAATTCTCTGGTACCCACGGGTCGGGTCTATGTTACCAGAAGAAGGAAATTCTACTGTCTCCATCGTATGGGGTGGTACATCACCACCATCTCCACTACCATCACCACCGCCATCCCCATCAGAATCACGCGGCACATCTGAAGATGAGCTAGTACTGCTGATGCTAGTGTCATCATCATCATCAACCTCATCTCGCATCTCCTAAGGGTTGATCCCACGCCTTCGTTGATGGGTAAGATTTATCTTGCTTAGGCGCTCGGCAGCTCTCATAGGCTCTGGCCTTTCCCCAGTCAAATCCTGGACCATATCACCAATCTGTTCATCATGATCTAACACTGGCTCTTCTACCTCTTCTATCCATTGTGCCAACACATCATCATTCTCTGAAAAATTATAGTTCAGATTGCTTGGGTAGAAGTAATTTGTTTGGTCCTCAAACTCTCTCCTTCTTTGTCTGTTGCGGAGCTTAACGTTGTAATGCATATACACCAATTTGTTCAACTTTTGCATCGTCAGCCGATTTCTCACTTTAGTGTGAATGAATGAAAAGGTGCTTCAATTCCTCTCACAATTTGATGATGTAGTTGTTTGACTAAGGACTTTCATTGCTATTTTCCTGAATATTGGAGCACTTTCTCCGTAGTTTAACCACCACTCAGCTGAAAATAAAATGGAGGTATATTTATTAATTAAATCATACATGACTCAACTTTTAAACTGACGTAGAATGAATGAAATTACCATGATCTTTACCTGGAAATGACTTCATGATAGCTCGTCTGGCGGTCGGTGTCCCAAAACTACCAAAGGCTTCATTGTATATATCAATCTGGGATATACCATAAATAAAATAAGGATGAACTAACTCTTTATGCTCTTTAGAAAAAAAAGGTACCCATTACTTAGTCCATTACACTTGGTTAATAGCCTGCAAGTTTTTCAATAACATTTTTTAGACCTACACTTATCTCATCTGTTAAGCTTCTGTCTTCATTTTCATTGTATCGATATTGTGGGTTGAAGAAATAACCTGCATAGTATATTAATTTAGAGAGATAAAATCACAATTTAACAATAGTTAGAAATGCAGTCTCAGTCCGTGATTCTTTACCTGTAGCGTGCAAGTCATGATGGAGTTGGTTTTCCCAACGTCTGTCGATGATCTTCCAATAAGCCTCGTAGTATTTGCAATTTGCTTGTATGGCTAACTTAGCTCGATCTACGGCCTCATACAAGAAGCCCATTGTAGGCTTGTTATCTCCATCGGCCAACCGAAGGACCTTTATCAAAGGCTCTAAAACCTTTAAGGTCTCACCAACAAATGGCCAATATCTCTTAGATTGTACAATCTTTACAACTTGCTTTGCTTGGGGTGTCGGCTTCTTCCCCCACTTTGATTCCAACCATTCTTGTGATGTAAATAGTTGGTGTAGCCCTCCTCTGTATTTATAAAGGCTTTCTAGAGCTATAAAGTGGGTGCAAATCTTGTAATGCCGGGCCGTAGTAGCTCATGGTTGTCCGTATATTTCTTCAATCTATTGATTCCCCCAGTTACAACCTTACCACAATAATTGCATTTAATTTTATTCTTTTTTCCATCCACATCAACACCATGTTGCCATGCCGGATCAACTTCACACACCATTGTTTTCTACAAAAGAATAACACTAAACGCATAATCCATAAAGCAAAGTAGTTTAGAATTTGAAACATAAAAGCTTAAAACAAAATGTTTTATATCCATTTTTCAAGTACATTTAGCATTAGAAACATACACATGAGTTATACATTAAACCTAGAATAATAAAACAACAAAATGTTAGACAAATCATCAAAAAAATATATTTTAATATTGATTTTTTAAAAAATCCGAAAATAAATATTTAATAAATGTAAGTTTTTGGACATTCATCTAGTGACTAACATCAAATCTAACTCAATATAAAGCCTTTGGTTCATGTATTGAATATTACACAATCACTTCAAAGCAAAATAGCTAAAATAATTCGGATTTAAATAATGAAAAAATAAAAAATATTACAAAAAGTGCTAATACTCACACTTTTTTGTTCCAAAAGTGTAGATCTATTTTAAACTAACACATTATTAATGTATTTGAACACTAATTTGAAAAATTGTAAATGATATCAAGAAAAACCCCAAAATTTTAAAGTAAAAAAATGTAGATCTACACCTTAAAACACTAGATCTAGGGAAAAATTAGTGAGTAACATCATATCTAACTCAATATAAAGCCTTTGGTTCATGTATTACACAATCTTTAAAAAAAAAAAAAACACTAAAATAATTCGGATTTAAATGATAAAAAAATAAAAAATATTACAAAAAGTGCTAATACTCACACTTTTTTGTTCCAAAAGTGTAGATCTATTTTAAACTAACACATTATTAATGCATTTGAACACTAATTTGAAAAAATGTAAATGATATCAAGAAAAGCCCCAAAATTTTAAAATAAAAAAATCTAGATCTACACCTTAAAACACTAGATCTAGGGAAAAATTAGTGAGTAACATCATATCTAACTCAATATAAAGCCTTTGGTTCATGTATTACATAATCTTTAAAAAAAAAAAAAAAAATTCGGATTTAAATAATGAAAAAATAAAAAATATCACAAAAAGTGTTAAAACTTGAATTTTTTTGCTCCAAAAGTATAGATCTAACACATTTCAACCATCTCTAAGTTATTTTGATGTTGAATCTTGAAAAGAACTCCAAAAAACAAAAAATAAGCTTACCAAAGAGGGCCCTTGAGTTTGATTAGCTTTCCCCACATACAAATCCACCCAAAAGTAGCTTAGATCTAAGCTTTTCCATGCCTTAGAAGTTGTAGCAGCCCTTAAGAAGCCTTAGGAAGCTCTCAAGAAAGAAACAAAATGAAAAAAGTGAAAGAAGAAGGCAGAAGAGGCGTTTAAAAAAAAAAAATTCCGTCATATGATATAACGGCCGTTATTTTGAATATAATGGCTGTTATAACGGTACAGCCGTTATATTCAAAATAACGGTTGTTATAATCCGTTATTTTGCCCATTTTTTGCACCGTTACATATCGTGGCCGTTATATACAATATAACGTAATAGTATTGGCCGTTACCGTTACATAACGGCCGTTATGTAACGGTAACGGCTGCGATTTTGAACTCTGGCACCACATCATCTAGGAGCAACATACTCTTTTTTTTTTTTTTTTTGAATGTTAAATCTCATTGGCGCAAGCAGTACAAACAAATTTACAAGTCATAACCAATAAAACATAAGAAAACCAACAACAAAAAGCAAAAGAGAGACAAACAGAAAAATCTAAAGCCTAATACAGAACAGGATGATCCCCTAACATAGATCAGCAACTTCGTTCTAGTTCCTCATAATCTGATCAATAGAGTAATCTTGGAGCAACATACATCAAGGAGAAGTCATTTTTTATATTCGTTGCTAGTTATTTACAACCAATGGAAATAATTAAGTTTTCTAAGTGGACCCTTGGTGCAGTTTTATTCAAATTGGCAACACAATTATCTTTCCATGCAATATCCTTTCATTGATTACTACCTCCCTCCATACATTCTTGTAAAACATCAATATATTGATCATGAACTTTTTTTTTTTTTTCCTTTTCTTTTTCTTTTTTTTCTGTCAATCTGCCAAATTTTAGCCTTGGCGTCATGTTTTACTACTACCCAAGGATCAAAATAGCGGTTGTAGTGGACAAGCGGCCAATGACAAATATACTACGTACCAGCATAGTGGTGTGAATAATAAAGTGGTCAAAAGAATTCAAATCTTGTGTGGAAGTCAATCTTGTATTTTTTAAGTGATTTGGAAACATATAAGACTAGAGACAGCTTTAGAAGAGTAGCATCGAGGAGAAGAAATAGGAAAAATAATATTTTAAATTAAAATTGTTTAGCTTCACTAGATTTTGTACCATAGAGCCGGTATTTTTAAAATAGCGCAGCGGCCTCAATCGCTACGGCCGATAATGTAGCGTTCACTATTTTAAAACATTCTACTACCTGTGCCTGCTACCTGTTGCTTGCTGAAATCTCTTGGTGTTGGCAAAAAGCATCCAACAAAGAAAACGAAGGCTCAAAGAGTCGAACACTAGGCTCTCTTTCCAAGTACGGTATTAGAGTTTTTTTTTTTATATTATTTTTTTATACATTCAGTCCATTCCTCTACGCTTTTCATTTTTTTCTTTATTTTTATTTTATACATTCAGTTTGTTCCCCGTCCCTCCCTCTCTCTCTACACCCACACACTCCCTCCCAAATTTCCCCATCCATCTGTGGTAGCCCCACTACAATAGCAGCTTGTCTCTCAACTCCATTTTCATCTATCTGTGGGGCCCACTTGCGATTTCACGTATATCAGCTGTGGGCCCCACTACAACACCCCTTTTCATCCATACAAGGGGCCCAGACTTCGCATATGTTTCAATTTAATGGATGGTGGGCCCATTTGGATGTGGAGATTCCACTTTGGTTTTCCATCCATACATGGGGCCGTTTTGGACTTCAAAGAGATGGGGGGTGGGTCTCATTTGTTTATTTGTTTTCTTAGTCTTGTCGTTTTTTTTTTCTTTTTTTGTTTTTTTTCCTCTCTTTGACACAACTAGTCAACAGACTATTCTTCAAGCCAAAGGCTTAGGATAGGGATCCATAGGATCCAAAACGTCTTGGTCTCACACCACAGACAAACCACCAAGACAAAACTCAATGGAGAAAATTTTATTAATCAATCAACTTCTCCCTAAGGAGGGATTACAATCCTTTATATAGAGTCCAGACACTAATTCTATCATAAAAACAATTCAAATAAAGATCAAATCTTAAATCTAATAAAACTTTAAAGCAAATAAAAGTCGACAGATAAAGAAAGCTTGCTAAATACTTGCATAAATCTCTATATTTTAGGTACTACTAAAAAGATCTGAATTTTGTGTCCGTTGAAACTGTTGGGCTGGTGGCCTAGGCCCAATTGCCTGGCGGACGTTGGGTTTTGCCCACATTAGGTCTCCCTCTTGGAGAGAACTTTTCCTCGAGTTCGGTAAATGTCCTCCTAGGTCGTCAAGCATACTACTTTTTGATGCTCTTGATCTTCATTCTCTTTGCATGGGTTGAAAGCTTGATGCAATCGTTTCCTTTTCCTAGAAGTAGATTGGAGGTGTCGCTTCTTTTGATGTCTGTACTTAGCTCGGATGTGTGATTTGACCATTAGATGCTTGAATTGTTGCCTTTGTACCAACAAATCATGCGCTTTGAATATCCATCGTGATTGTCAAATTGAAATCAATATGTGGAACCTTAATGATTTGATCTTCCTTCGCAACCTCTTAAACAATATATTTTTCTTCCAAAGACCTAACTGGCCATCCTGGAAGTGGGCTTACGATCAGATCATTTGGAATTGGATGACCATTTTATTACTAACCATATCTCAGCCTTCTATGTTTGCCTCTGAATCCATTGTTGCATGTATCTTTTGAATTTTGATCAGCAATCTGTCACGACCTCGAAACTGGATTACCATAAATAGCCCGCAATTCGGGGTGCAATTAGGGTGTTGTGGATTATAATAGTTTTCCCCAAGTTTTGCAAATATGTGGCTATGAGAAATTCTTCATTTTTTTTCAAAACTTTTCAGTGGAAGCTTACAATATGCCATGATTGGAAGTTCGGAGCGCATTTAATTCCGCGTTACGGCACAATGCAATAATATGATATATTACATAAGATTGGCATGAAAACTTCATAACAGACAGGATAAAAGAGCATGATCCAAAATTCATTCCCACAATAGATTAAAATATCAATTACAAAAGTGCATTAATTACATTCCCAAGGCCTCCAAAAGTATGGCCCATAAACAAAAACTACAAAAGATGTTAACCAAAAGACAAATCTCTGAAAAGATGTGATGGATCTTGCGCGCAAGCCCGATGCCCTAGTGTATATCGTTTGCGCTACACTTTACCTAGCCTTGCGGTTCCCTTGGACAGTCTCACTTTCCTACCCAGGGGTAGGGGTATCGTTACTGGTATACACCAAGCAACCTAGAAATATGCTACTTAATATGCACATAACTTAAAACTCACAAGCGCACAAGATCACTATGTAGTGTAGTGAATTGTAAGTAAGTGGTTGATCCCATGAAGACTTGTGATAAAATAATGTCAAAAGAAACTAAAAATCAGAATATTAAATGGAAGAATTGAATGATGAAATGTTAAATTAAACTACTAAAAACAGTAAATTAAACTATCCAAAAGCTTAATGGAAATTAATCTAAAGCACACAACTAGTATTAGAATTGAAAGACAGTAATAATGAATGAATTAGGGTTTTATCTACTCCCCTAACCAATCCTATGCATGTCCCTTATTATCTTTTAATAAAAAATCAGATTTTATTAGTGACATCTATCAACCTAGACCATGGCATAGATACCTAGATTATTATTCCCTAAACCTAATTCATGAGTGGCATACTACATGAATTGTTCATTATGATGCAAAAACTAAGCATGGCATATGTCCTAGTCAAAACAAACATAATGCATAAAAGCCAATGGGAAAGATAAATGCACGAGTCTAAGCATGGCATATACTTGGATTATTCATGGTTCTAAACCCTAGATGCTTAACATCAAGATCAATCAAAATTAATTTAGCTACTTTTAAAATTAATTCAACACCACATGGTTGGCATGGAATATGCACAACTCATCAATTAAAGACATGGTTTAGATTCTCAACTAATAAAACTGAAATCTGAATTAAAAGATGCCAAAAGAGACTACATAGTACTAGGCTAGGGTTTCAATTACACGCTAGCCCTAAAAAGTTTAGCTACTCATGTCTGTAATAAAAAATAAAATAGAAAATAGAGTCATAAGAAGAAAACTAGAAGTTTGAAGAAGAAGAAGAAGTCGGCCGGCAGCTTGTTCCTCTTTTCCTTGCTCAAAAAGCTCTCCAAAGACGCTCCAAAGATGCTCCCAATAGGGCTGTACGGCTGCTGTGTATTGTTGTTTATGGATGGTGATGGCTGATTTGTGGTGGCTGGTCTCTTTGCTTCGTTATATAATTATTGCAACAGCCCCTTTTAGCAAATAGTTCCCTTGTAGAAACAGATCTCCAACTTTGTTAACAATTCTATTTCCTAATTAGATTGAATTAGGTGTCTTCTTTCTTATTTAGAAAAACTTTCTAAATCTGGTCCCACTTGTAGTTTATAGAAAGTTCCTCACATGGACCTACAAATTTGAGTTTTAATTGCAAGGAATTAAATCTGAACTTTTAACATAAACGTGGGCCCTATTTGGTGTGTGCGACATGAGTGTGGGACCCCCTTCTTGAACTTCTAACTTGGCTTGAACTCTTCCTTTAACTTTCCTTTTTTTTATCCTTGTTTTTCTCCATTTTTGAACTCCACTTTTAACTTGAATAAGACTTTCTAATTTCTGAAATTCTACTTTTTGCAATGGATGTGGAACCCTTTTTGGGCGTGTAACCCAAGATTGGGTTCCTTCCCTTTTCTTTTTTGATTAGACTTTCTTTCTCGAATTCATGGCTCTTCTTTGGTGATTTACGCCCATCATTCTCTTCATTAATTCCTCTCTTTTTGCTCCTTTTTACCTTTTCATAAAAATTAACAAAGACTATGTAAAATCAAATAAAATAACTATAACTAGCATAAGATAAACCAAATATTAGGGCTCAATTAGTAAACAATTAAGCACCTATCAAATTCCCCCAAACTTACCTTTTGCTAGTCCTCGACCAAAACAATAAAATAAACAAGTATGAAAATAAAACACTAAAATATGAAACCTATCCTTCCACCATTAGTTTCAGAGATGTCTGATCAATACATGATTCAAAGAAACAAGAGTCTTAACCAGTTCTAAAGATTACCCAAATAATACATTAGCTCACATCCACATGCTCAAAGGGTCGTGTGTAAAACAATAACAACATAACTTTTAGTTTAGGCTTTCACACAACCAAACAATCATTTTTGCAAATTAGTTTAACTTCAATCTTCGCCAAGGATACACTCACAATAAAAACACTCAATAATTTGGCTACGAGTGAATAGATAATGATCTCTTGAAAAATACCACATGCTTGAAGTGAAATCACACACCATAGGCTCCCATTCCATCTCATCTCCACACTGGGACTACACTTCACCTAGAATCAAGTAGGACTTTTACACTTAGGTTATCATGGGGCTAGGGTGAAGGGTTAAGAATGAGAGGAAATGGATAACAAGATCTAAGGAATTTGCATAGTGGATAACAAGATCTAAGGAATTTGCATAGAATAACACTCCTGGTTCCTTTATACACTTCTGATTTCGGCAGCTAAGGCTTGGATTTTGAATTTCCACCTTCTTTAGTCACAAGTGTATCCTCTTCCATATTATCTTTTAATTTTTTTTTTTTTTTTTTTTTTTTTTTTTTTTAATAAAATTGAAACTATGGAGTGGCAGGGTAACGACAACCTTTCTTTTATTTTCTTTTTCTCGAGCCTTGCACACATTTTGTAGTGAACCTTGAATTCATTTTTATACTTCCTTGGATAGGGTAAGCTATACATATGGTAATGTAACTCCCCCAAACTTAGGAGTTGGTGTGCAAGAAATGGCTTAATTAAGGCTCAACATGGATAACTAGTGATAAACATCAAAGGGAATGGATGGAAAAGCACAAACTAGTCAAACATGGCCTAAAATCATATCCTATGGTTCATGTAGTCGAAATATGCCTCAATCGGATAAAAATGAGAGTTCTAACATGTTTTTCCATATAAAATTCCAAGCATGTGATCAAATAATGATAATGAAATCAACTGTATCAAGAAATGAAAGATCAAATCACTCAGCATATAACCCTCTCAAGAATAGGCAATTAGGCTCAAATCTCCCTAGGTTATACAAGTTTCCACCAAAAGCATCTAATCATTCAATTATGCAAGAGCTTTCAACCTTAAACTATATCAGCATTGTGATCCACACAGTGATAGCTTAACACGCTTAAACGAGATTTACAGCAATTGAATAATGTAAAAAACCAGCATAATTAAGTTCAATGAACCATGCAGGACAAATCATCATTTCAAATCATTGTGGTAGGAAGGAACTATGACTCAAAGAAAAACAAAGAAAAACAAATATTTTTGTGATTTTTAAAATTTTTTTTATGTATTTTTGGACTATAATGACTCTATTAATGACTCTATCCTAACTAAGACTCCTCCCCCAAACTAAAATGGAACATTGTCCCCAATGTTGAAAAATAAAGTTAGAAGTAAACACTAAAAACATAACAGAAAAGTAAATAGAAGGACAAGGAAAGGGTAAAAGAACTCAGTTGGATATGGAGTACATCGCCAGCTCTGTATTGCCATCCTCAACTTTTCCTTGCAAAGATCTGGGCTACCTCCTAGTAGTGCTTGTTTTATAGTTTTCAGCTAGACTTTGCTTCTCTATTAAGTTGGAGGGGAATCTGTGAATGTAATCACATCCACATCCTTTTCAAAATTCTTCTCCCAATAGGGCTTGAGCCTATGTCCATTGACTTTGAATTTGTTACCATTCTTTGGATTATAGATCTGAATAGCCCTATGCTCAAAAACCTGAGTGACCTCGAAGGGGTCAATGAATGGTAGTGGGAAGTGATACTTGAGATGTTCAGGTAATAGCTTCAATTCTAACTCTGGTGCTTTTATAGCAGAAGAAAAGGGTTGCTTTGTGGAAGAACCAAGAACTTCATAAGAATTAGAATATTTGCTTGGGATGAAGGGGAGTACTTCTAGTTGATTTACAATCTCTGTAAGTGCTGCCTCAAGTTCATCACCATGTTGCACGATTTCAGATTGGATGAGGCCTTGCTGAATGCATGTGTCCGACTCGTGCTCTTGGAAACACCTCTCCTATAGCCTGCTCTATTACCTCAATTTGAAAGCAATCTTCATCTCTCGGCATTTTCATAGCTTCAAACACTTTGAACTCAATCTTCTGCCCATCGACCTTCATTTTAATTATGCCTTTCTGTACTTCTATCTTTGAACCCATAGTGGCCTTGAAAGGTCGGCCAAGTATAATGGAAAGATGGTGTGGCAGTGATGCACTCTCCATGTCTAGTACCACAAAGTCAGTAGGTAATATGAATTCTCCTACCTTCACCAAAATGTCATCTAAAATGCCTTTTGGGTGTTTCACACTCCTATCCACCAATTGTAATGTACCTGAAGTTGATTTGAGCTCTCCCAAACCCAAATACTCATAGACTGAGAATGGCAGCAAATTGATACTAGAACCCAAGTCTAGTAAAGCTCTTTCAAATGTATGCTCTCCTATCTTGCAAGGTATAGTAAAGCTTCTAGGGTCCTTCAGTTTTGGAGGAAGCTTTCTTGAAAGAACTACACCGACTTCCTCGATTAACTTAACTTCTTCATGATCTCTGAATCTCCTCTTGTTTGTACATAACTCTTTGATAAACTTTGCATAAGAGGGTATCTGCTTGATAGCATCAATCAGTGGAATGTTAATCTCTACCTTCCTTAGTGTCTCGAAGATGTTCTGCATGAACTGGCTTTTCTTCTCCTATTTCAGGCTCGGAGGGTAAGGTGGAACTGGCTTATACACCCTCTCTGGCTCTTTAGAAGTTGTGCCTTGAATAGGAGTGGCCGCAGTGTCTGTGCTCTTCTTGTCACTTTTCTGGTTTACGTCAGTCTCATTTTGCATTGCACCGTCCTGTGGCTCAATGTCTATAGTTTTAGGATTTTCATTTGGCCCATTCACGTTGGTGTCTATGGTTGTACCATGTCGCCTCATTCTCTTGTAGACCTTCTCTGGCTCCTTGGTAAGGGTAGTTATGGCCTTCACATGCTCATAATTTTTAGGGTTTATTTTAGTCCGACTTGGGAACTTACCGTCCTCCCTCTTGCTCAAGGCATTAGTTATCCGACCCACCTGTTCTTTCAGCTTTATCAAACTTTGCTGAGTGTTTGTAATTGCTTGGCTATGTTGCTGGAAAGTAGCCTGAGATGACTGAATAAATTGAGTCACCAAACTTTTGAACTCATCTTCTGTTCGCTTTTGTGCATTGTCATTAGAAAAGTTATTATTTTGGGGGTGTTGGTAGCTTCTTTGTTGTCCTTGATACTGTTGCTGATTGCGATGATTTACTTGATTGTTCTGATTACCTCCCCAAGAAAAGTTTGGATCATTCCTCCATCCAGAATTGTAAGTATTGCTGAAGGGATTGTTCTGCTTAGGAAAAGTGTTACCAACATAGTTGGTATGTTCCTGATCTATAAAAGATGACATGGGGCAGCATTCAATAGTATAATTAGTGTGAGAATATATAGCACGTACTTCTTTTGATGGTTGTTTGAGCATGCTATTGAAAGCCATTGCTTTGATGATCATGTCTATCTTTTTATCCATGGCAGCCATCTGGGCAGTTATATTTCCTTGTGTCTGGATTTCATACATTGCTTGCTTCCTACGCAACTGTTTGGTCCTATTTGAAAATTGTTGCGAGTTTTCATTTAGAGTTTCAAAGAGTTCGTATGCTTCCTCACTATTTTTCTCCATCAGGGCTTCTCCACATGCAGGGTATACTATTCCCTTGTTTAGCTCATTCAATCCTTCATAGAAAGCTTGAACCTGATCATCTTCGGTGAGGTTGTGATGTGGACACTTCAATAATAAATCCTTAAAATGCTCTCACGCTTCCCAGAACTGATCTTTATCTTTTTGTTGAAATGTTTGGATCTCTCTTTTTAACTGCCTTGTCTTTTGAGTAGGGAAAAACTTCTTCGGAAACTTACTAGCTAGCTGCTGCCAAAAGGTGATAGAACCTGCATCCAAGTAGTTTAACCATATTTTAGCTTTATCCTTAAGAGAAAAAGGAAATAGACGTAGCCTGATGCCCTTTGGGGTAACTCCTTGTATTTGTTGTGTTGCGCACGGCTCAAAGAATTCCTTAGTGTGAAGATAAGGATCCTCATTAGGTAACCCATAATAGTGTGGCACCATATTCAGCAGTTGTGTAGTGAGGGTGAAATTGCCAGCCGTATTCGGTGGATAAAGAATGGTGGATGGCTGTTCGGTGTGGAAGGGAATGTAAGACTCTTTCATTAGTCTCTTTTGATTGTTCACTCCCACTTCTTCTCTCTCTGTCGGCCATTTTTCTTGTCCACTCAGCTTGCCTTTGATATCGTCGAAAGGTTCGTTCAATTTCTGGATCATAAACAACAATAGCTAAGTCCTGAGATCGCCTACCTTGTATATACAGAATTTATGACCGCAAGTAAGCACCTACAAAAGAAGTAATGCGCGAAAAATAAAAAAAAGTAAAAAATTGAAATTAAAATAGCTGAAAAAAACAACTACACTAGACTCTGACACTATACTAAACACAAGTTTTGACACTATTCTATGCAAACGAGTCCTCGGTAACGGCGCCAAAAACTTGGTATGCACCAAGCAACCTAGAAATAAGCTACTTAATATGCACATAACTTAAAACTCTCAAGCACACAAGATCACTATGTAGTGTAGTGAATTGTAAGTACGAGGTCGATCCCACGAAGACTTGTGATAAAATAATGTCAAAAGAAACTAAAAATCAGAATATTAAATGGAAGAATTGAATGATGAAAGGTTAAATTAAACTACTAAAAACAGTAAATTAAACTATCCAAAAGCTTAATGGAAATTAATCTAAAGCACACAACTAGTATTAGAATTGAAAGACAGTAATAATGAATGAATTAGGGTTTTATCTACTCCCCTAACCAATCCTATGCATGTCCCTTATTATCTTTTAATAAAAAATCAGATTTTATTAGTGACATCTATCAACCTAGACCATGGCATAGGTACTTAGATTATTATTCCCCTAAACCTAATTCATGAGTGACATACTACATGAATTGTTTATTATGATACAAAAACTAAGCATGGCATATGTCCTAGTCAAAACAAACATAATGCATAAAAACCAATGGGAAAGATAAATGCACGAGTCTAAGCATGGCATATACTTGGATTATTCATGGTTCTAAACCCTAGATGCTTAACATCAAGATCAATCAAAATTAAGTTAACTACTCTTAAAATTAATTGAACATCACATGGTTGGCATGGCATATACACAACTCATCAATTAAAAACATGGTTTAGAATCTCAACTAATAAAATTGAAATCTGAATTAAAAGATGCCAAAAAAGACTACATAGAACTAGGCTAACGTTTCAATTACACCCTAGCCCTAAAATGTTTAGTTACTCATGTCTTTAATGAAAAATAAAATAGAAAATAGAGTCATAAGAAGAAAACTAGAAGTTTGAAGAAGAAGAAGTCGGCCAGCAGCTTCTTCCTCTTTTCCTTGCTCAAAAAGCTCTCCAAAGATGAAACCGATAGGGCTGTACGGCTGCTGTGTATTGTGGTTTATGGATGGTGATGGCTGGTCTCTTTACTTCTTTATATAATTATTGTAACAGCCCATTTTATGAAGTAGTTCCCTTGTAGAAATAGATCTCCAACTTTGTTAACAATTCTGTTTCCTAATTAGATTGAATTAGGAGTCTTCTTTCTTATTTAGAAAAACTTTCTAAATCTGGTCCCGCTTGTATTTTATAGAAAGTTCCTCACATGGACCCACAAATCTGAGTTTTAATTGCAAGGAATTAAATCTGAACTTTTAACATAAAAGTGGGCCCTATTTGGTGTGTGCAACATGAGTGTGGGACCCCCTTCTTGAACTTCTAACTTGGCTTGAACTCTTCCTTTTAACTTTCCTTCTTTTTCTCCCTGTTTTCTCCATTCTTGAACTCCACTTAACTTAAGACTTTCTAATTTCTGAAATTCTACTTTTTGCAATGGATGTGGAACCCTTTTTGGGCGTGTAACCCAATATTGGGTTCCTCCCTTTTTCTTCTTTGATTAGACTTTCTTTCTCGAATTCATGGCTCTTCTTTGGTGATTTACGCCCATCATTCTTTTCATTAATTCCTCTTTTTTCGCTCCTTTTTACTTTTTCATAAAAATTAACAAAGACTATGTAAAATCAAATAAAACAACTATAACTAGCATAAGATAAACCAAATATTAGGGATCAATTTGAAAACAATTAAGCACTTATCAATTACCTACAACACCAAAGTGTAGTATTAGACTACAAATAGCCTAGCAAGTAATCAATATAAGTTGCATTAACATGTTGTTGTGATATGGAATTAAATGATGAAAGATCAAAAGAGAGTAATAAGGTCTAACTAGGTAAGATTGTGCATGAGTAGCAATAACTGCAAAGAATTATCTCAAAACAAGCAAGCCTATACAAATATCCTAACAAATTGGCAATTCAGGTCGCTAAATTTTTCTGGCCTATGATGCCTAGATATGGATATGGATACGGACATTGATACGGGGATCCGGGATATGACTCCTCACTTCTGAAAATATAGGAAACGGAGACAGATATGGGTGTCCTAATTTTTTCTTTAGATCACTTTTGAATCTATGAAATTATCATTGTTTTTGTCCCTTTCTAGCATTTTTTATGGTGAGAAGTAAAAATATTAAAAGAACTATATGAAATAAAGGACTTTATTTGTAGGATATGTGAAATTTGTTCCCTAGAAGTATCGGTGCACTATCAGGTACCAACACAAGTGTCGTATTGGCCCAATACGGATACGTTGGGCTCGTACAAGTATCCGGGTATCATAGATTCTAGATTTACGGTTACTCCAATGTGGCCGTGGGAGAGAGCCAAATTAACAAAAAGGGTTAGCACAAGGGGTACGCTAGTAAAGAGTACCAAGGTTAGCTCCGGGAGAGCTCCGGGACACCTCCAAAAAGACAAAAGACTACGTTGCAATGATAGTAGTAGTAGTAGTAGTATGCTGATGGGGTCCAAAAAGGGACTGCTCCAAATACAAAAAGAAAAAAATCCTTCCAAACAAAATTCCAGATAACAGTCCTAACAGTCCTTACAAAACTCCAAAATCACTAACTCCAATGAATAAGGACAAATGGTAGACCCAAAACAAGCCTACTTATGGGACTCGGCTTAGTCTACACAAACCTACTTATGGGACTAGGCTTAGTCTATACATACTAACTGAGTCATACAGAGGTCTAACCCGATTTGAGCAGCACTTCGGTATGGAACATGGATACGTCAGCCCCAAATGGGTGAAAAAGGGTCGGACAGATCTGGGTAACGTGGGAGGCAGCAGTGTATCAAGACGTGCCTAGCAACCGAGTACACCACAACAGTGGATACTGTCGGTCCAAGGAAGGATGCCACATAAGAATGGACGCAAAATCCATAGGACCTGACTTATGCAATTTAAGTGGCTAATCTAAGTTCACACAATGTCATGGGGGTAACGGATAATGTAAACTGTGCAGGAGGAAAGTGCATGTGCAAGGTATGCAAGTAGACAAGTACAACAAGATGGACTAAAATCATGTGAACCATCATTCAAGGAACCAGTACAAATAGACATCCTAAGTCTTAGATTGCCGTTAACATGTTAGTACCATATTATATAACTCTGTACACTTAGGGTTTAGATGTCAGGGATTTCACGTCCTTTGGTGCTCCATGGGTGTTTGACATTCTAATATCCTAAGTTAACGTACTCTCAACTTAATATTACACTACACATCTCCGGACAATCTCGAAGGTGAATGTCAGCTCAAACATCACCACCCCTCCGCAGTCCAAGTCCCAAGTGTAAAGTGAAACTGGGTTACAAGTCCAATTCTACGTCCTAAAGTCCAAGCTTCTAACCCAAAGAACCTGTGCAGTAAAACATCATCTAATTGGTCAATTAAAGTGGGCAAACATTGGCCCTATACTTAGTGCAGGAGTCCCAAATATATCATGGAATGGAGTGCAAGAAACGGGCCTCAAACAGTCTCCAAACACGGCCCCAAATGGGGCCACCATTGTGCAGTCGGACATGGCTGCACAGGCTGGTTGGACATGACTCTGTGCTGGTCGGACATGGGGCCTGGGCTTGACAGGATCTATGTCCACATGCCCCATGTCCGATCAGCACTGCAATCAGCCATGAAACTGGCTGTGTTTTGGGCTTGTTTTCTCCCATCTTTTGGGGTACTTTTTGGCATAGTTTTGAGGGTCTATTTTGTATCAATTTAAGCCTTTAAAATCCCAGTAAACCTTTAACAAAATTTGCAAAAGAAGCATGAGCTTTTATGGGCTTCTAACCAAAATACATAGAGTAGAATTGTAGAATCATCAAATCTTGCACGCATGCTTATGGAATTCAAATTGATCACTTGCCTTGGATTTTCTAGGCTCCAAATTAACTACTGAAAGTGCTCAAACCAGCTAGGTTCAGTCCAAGCACTAAAATCCCCAAATATTCAACTCTAAGCTCTCCTAGAAATTGAAAACAATGAAATAGTTGGAATTGGCCATTGCATTTAAGGATCTATGGATGATTTGGGGTCCTAAACGACGTGCTAAAAGTAGAGAAGGGTCTCTAACCTCTAGAGGTTCCAGCTGAACCATAATTGAAGGAGGAGCGGCCAACCTTCAAATTGAAAGAGAGTGGTGTCTAGGAGGGGAATAAGATGGAAGTGCAATGGTGACCTTGTCTTAGCGATTGAAGCTTGATGGAAAGAAGGAAGAAGAACCGAGAGGGAAGATTGCTGGTCTCAGAGAAATGAAGGAAGAATGAGTTGATGCTTATATAGCGTCAACATTTAAGAAAATGACACTTATGTCCCATTTAAGTAAAAATCAAATGGGCTAAACGAAGGGCTTCGTGATCTAGGATGGGTTCGAGCCAAGAACAAAACTTTCTCGAAATTATATTAACTTTCCAACGAACCCAAAATAGCAATTTTTGGAGGCTCTGATATAAAACTCAACTACTACTGAAGAGATGACTGTCCCGAGTTAAGAGAGATGTGAAACGATGGGTTCCCGGACATTGAATGGCCACGAGTTGAACATGAAGGTTTCTTGGAATAATTTGGGCTATCTACTGAATCTAAATTGGTATTTTTTGAAATACCCAAAATACCCTTGACAACGACCGAAGTGATTAAACTACCCTTCTTAAGCTGAAACTCCATCTAAATGCGATCAAAATTTCTTGATTATTAAACCAACACCAATCCCCACTTAATTAACTGTAATCATGCTTAATTAGTATTTAAACATCATAATTAGGAACGGGGTCTTACACTAGCCACATATAATTCGGGCCTCTTGTCTTCTGATTCTGCTGAAGTATCTTCTATCTTACGAGTGCTACATGATGTTTCATTTGACTTTGTCACAACGTCTTCCATTCTTTGATCTTGCTTCTCAATGTCAGCCTTGATATTCTCTAGCTAGATAAAAGATGAAAGAGATTGGGATTTTTCAATACGTTTAGCCATTTTAATGAATTTTCTATCCATCCTTGTTGCAAGGGTCCAATGTTCTATGAAGGCTTGTAGTTGGCAACCGTTTTCCCCCTCGACCATTTTTTATGCCTTTGGTTGAGATCTTGTAAGGTAGTGGGACATATCCTATCCTTTGGTAGGCATCACACTCACACCCCCAAACAGGATTACGGTGATGATCCGCGTCTTGAGGTGCGAGCTTGGGGTTAATGTGATAATAAAGTTTTTTCCCCAGGATCCATGAATGTGGGGATGCAAAAGTTCTATCACTTTCATGTACATATAGTGGAAGCTTACATTATGTCACGGCTCGAAGTCTTGGCTGCGACTATAATGTACTTATCATTGATGCATAACATATGATAGATCATCAGATTGCATTTAACATTTAATAACAGACAAGATAACATAGCATGACAATATTCCAGAATTCATTCCCATAATAAGTTAAGTATCAATTACAAAATTATGTTAATTATAACTTCGAAAGGCCAATAATGGACAATACTAGTGATACAAACCCTAGAGGGAAACTATTCCAACCCTTGTGACTCTTGTTGCCAGATGTGATACTTACCACATTGTATGTGCGCCACATAGAATAGCCCCGCAGTTCCTCATGGATCCGCTGTACTAAATTTTTTTTTTTTTGTTGTGTGTGTGTGTGTGTGCGGGGCGGTGGGGGGGGGGGGTGGGGTACCTACATTGCCAAGTGCAGTATCATCAGGCTATGAATAACCCTTAGCAAGTAGACAGTCCATAAATACATGATCCATGCATGATTAATAGATTCAGAAGTAGGGCTAGCAATGCATAATTGTGCCAGACTATACGCAAACATAACTGATAGATGCATGCAGGTACCGTGACATGCTAAAGCTTGGTAACAAAAGACTAGCTATGCATAACAATGTAAGAGCAAATGACTGAAAACACGGAACATAACTAACAGATGATAACGTCAAAGGCCATGCAGTCCACAGGATCTCACCGAGACCATACATGTGCATGAACATGACATACTTTGGCAAACCATGTAGCTATACTCTACCCACTTCATGGTTGCGACTGCATGACCGTGGCAAAGAGCACGTACATGATGACATAAATCATAATAACTTGGCTCCATGTAGTAGTAAACATGATGTGTTTCATGGGCCGTCACAACCATAAGATCTGGAATGGCATGGCTAGATTGCAGCTAGTAACATAATAACATGAATTTGGCAAGATAACATGTATCATACATAATAGCATGGATCCCACACAACGTTTCCAATTGTGTTGGACTTAGAACGAGAGCTGCTAATGCCACATCCCTGCTTGCTCGTTCCACATCCCATATTTTTAAAACCAGTATACCCATTTGTGAAATGACCAACTTGGACATCACTAATACTTTCAGGGTCATCCAATTTCTCTGTACACTCAACCATAAACATTTGGTTTTCCCTACCATTTAGAGAACCTGTAACTCTCCTTCAACACAACAGTCATCCCCTACTTCTCTTTCTCTTTCTCCATTCTCTCCCATTCTCTTAGCATTGATCTCACACTCATCTCACTCATCTTCCACTCTTCTAGTCAGTCATTTGTGACTCGCCTCATTCATATCTCACTCTTCATCTCTTTATCTTCATTCATTCACCTCTCAAGCGGTTCTAATTTTAGTCATTTGTCATTCTTGAGCAATGGACAAGCAAATCGTGGCTTACGTTCTTTACGGGGGCCAAAGGGACACAATCCAAATTTTTTGCATTTTTTTCTTTCGAGCGTGCCGTCGAGAACTGTTCGGCCTTGAGTAACCGAACAAAATAAGATCATTTGTAGCTGTCAAGCCTTATCAGTCCTTGACTTTGATCTGGTCCTTGACCAATTTGGAGTGGTTGAATGAGGTAGTTGAGGATGAATAACTTCCTCTGGTTCCGCCATTACATTGCTTTTTCCAGAGGATAGGCATTTTATTTTTGGATCAAGCCCACACACATACTCAGATGGCTCACTGCTAGCATGTGTGGTGCTGCCTCTGACACAGGAAGATATTCCACTTCAAACCTGTACTTCGGCAAGCATAAGAACTTGAGGAATCCTACAACAAAGAAGCAAAGAGGACCAAATTGCTTCTGATATTTTTCGGAAGCTCCAGAACTGCACCCAAAGAAAAAACACAGTAAACAGATCTGATATTCTCTAAAAATTACAGCATCACAATCAGAAAATGCACCAAGTGATGCTTCTGATGAAGAATAGATCAGCCGAACAGAGTGCATTTGTTTGGCTGTAAGCAACCGAACACACCTATTTTGTTCAGCTGCCTACGCCTGAACAAAGGGCATCTGTTCGGACCTTCAGGGTTGAACGGTCACGAACATCAAATTAAAAAGACGTTTGATGGTGAAGGAATGAGAGAGGAATGGAAACTTTCGGCTTCTGTCTGGCCCCTTTACACATTTCCAGGCCAACATTCATCTCTCATGTGCATCCACTACCAAAATGAATCAAAGATGGAGAGATGTATAGGGGAGAGAAAATATACCTTGAATCCCAAGTGTGAGGAGAGGGAGAAGAGGCGGAAGAGGGGAAGAGAGTGAGGGAACGATGAGGACAAGGATGGGAAGACAGTAAGGGAGTGAGATTGACTGAGAAGTTGAGGGAGTGATGGAGAGTGAGATGGGGTGAGAGGGAGGGAAGAAGGGATGTGCACAGAGAAACCGAGGGTGGAGTGTCTGGGTAGTTTGGGAACACAGGGTTGTGTCTAGGGAGTAGAGAATTTGAACCACTGAGTTGGATGTGTATAGAGAAGGGATGTGTAAAGAGCAAGCAGGGATGTGGCATTAGCAGCTCTCTTTTTAACAGCGGATTGGTGCTGACTCAAGAGTTCAATAAACGGTGTGGGCTGGAAACTGTACTGTACGTAAACATGCAGGCATGGAGGGAAACTACTCTACATACTGGCTTGACAAACATAATCATGACTTACTTGAGTAGTCCCTTGAGTCACTCACATCCTACTAAACATGGACGTCAAGGATGCATGCTTTAGGTGGGTCCTAGGAAATCCAACTCCACACCAGACCAACCCTGAATGGGCGGTATCTCGCCATGCGGAAGTTGGCCCCAAATCGGTGAAAAGAGGGTCGGATCTGATCACGCTCGGAAGAAGTGCATGACATGAATGCGTGCCACCACAACCAAGTGAACTGTAACTGTGGATCCTGTTAACTCCATGGGCAGAAAGCAAGGCATGCGAATGCTTTTTGGGGGGGGGGGGGGCACCACAACCAAGTGAACTGTAACTGTGGATCCTGTTAACTCCATGGGCAGAAAGCAAGGCATGCGAATGCTTTTTTGGGGGTGGGGGGCGCATTTCCAAGGGTGTTACGGTTCGTCGGTTTGGGAGGCTTCGATCCCTTCGTAACACCCGTCTATCTCTGATGAATGCATAATCATATAGCGGAAGTCTAGCCTTTAAACAGGGGTTCTTAGGTCCATTTTTGCTATCAATGCGAGAGTGCATAACTTGATAGTGTACAAATGACATATAGCGTACAAGGAAAGAAAAAAACATTAATCAAGGGAGACAACTTACAAATACTGATCTAAGGGGGGATTGCCATCCTCATGTAAGTACAAGGCAATTCATCTCTATGTAGCCATGGGACCTTGGTTGATCATTATAGTTCATAAACTTGGCGCTCTGATGGTGATTAAGAACCAACGCCCCATGCTTGCATACCCATGACTTGGCATTGTACCAAACATGCCTTCAGACAACCTGTAAGTGAAGTCAGCTCAAACATCACTTACCAATGATCTCATGCTTAAACATCAATGGTGTGTTTAGGTTACAAGTCTACAGTCAAAGTCTAAGGTCCAAGGTTCCCATTTGAGAGAACTGGGGGTTTGATTCACTAATTACTCAAGTGGTGGAGCTACATGCGCCCACAAAGGGCTTAGGCGTAAAGGCCAAACTCAATTGCACAAGTGGAATCAGACCCAAGCCAGTCTTCTCTTGACTGGGGGCCGACAACCGATTGACCTTCGCAATCGGCTGTTGGTTCCAAGTTCCAACCAATAGCTGATTAGCTCTAGGCTGATAGGCATTCCCTGTCCGAAGCTGCTGAAGCTTTTCCCCCTTAATGTCCATATTTTAAGGGTCCTAAACACCAATTGGAAGGTTTGAAACATAGCATGAAGTTCCATTTTAACATGCTTTGATTCTAGCATTCTAATTTGAGCTTGGAATATAGCTAATCATGTAATAGAAACAAGAATCAACATAAATAACATGCATTCATTAGTATATATGGAATGTTCAATTGCCTTAAGCTTCCAAATCTACTAGAATCATTGAAATTCACGAGCTACAGCCGAACCACTCTTTCTACCACAAAACTCCCCAAATTCTAGCTTGAAACTCTTCAAAATAATGAAAAACTGAGAAAGAGTTGAAGAAAGGGCTTGCATGTCGGAATCTATGATGGAAAAGGGGTCTAAAATACAAATCTAGAAGGTGGGAAGGAAAGCTTACCTATTGGTGCTCCAATAAGATGGAAATCCTTGCCAATGGGGGTTGTTGAATTGGAAATGGAAAGAAAAAGAGATGGGTGTGGTCATGTGAAGGAGAACAATTTCCATGGATTAGAATTTCAATTTGGTGAAGAAATGAAGGAGAACAAGCCACCATTGATCCACAACTGAGTCTTGTTTGATTTGGAATAGAAACGAATGGAGGGGAGAAGAAGACCATGGATGACCAATATATCGGCTGTAGCGGTGGCCACCGCCACGCTATGGCCGATTTATTGCCCGTCGCACATGTAGTGGCCGCTACGTCCACTACAGGGTGAGAAAATTTCCTGGTTTCCAAATTTTTTTAAACTACATAATAAGACTCATTTCTTTTATTCTTCTCTCCAAATAACATTTCTGCACAACTTTTCTACTCTTTTATGTTTAAAAGAACACCAAAAAGCACATGATCTTGCCGAATTACAGTCGATACAGAGAATTCTTCTCAAGGATTCTTCTCTAAGTACATCCTATTAGACACCCCCTTTGGTAGATGTTTTTTTTTTTCTCTAGGTACTCTTAAGTCTTGACTTCATGACATAGTTTTTTCTTTTATGAGCCATTCATTAGTTTCTAAGTTAGCATAACTAAGCAACATGAACACATGTGAAAAAAAAAATGATCGTGACTATTATTTTCTATTTATATTATACAGCGATACAGGACCTCATACAATGAGGGGATTGCTACGCCCCCTTATCTTAGTTACTTTTGCAAAAAAAAACACATGTTCTCTCATTTTCCAATATTCTAAATTTTCTACAAAATTTTCATATTTTTTTGATGATTTTTCCAAATCGCACTGCTATGTAGCGTTTTGGCGGTGGGCGTAGCCGCTATTTTTATCCTTGAAGAAGACGATGGGGCCGCTTTATATATAAAAATGGGATTTTCAAAAACGACCTTCATGTCCTTTTAACTTAAAGTGGAAAGCGAAAACTGAAATGAGAGTGATTTCTGTAGGTCGAATGGGTATGTGCCAAGAATGAAAGTTTCAACAAAATAATTCTAGCTACCCAACAAGCTCAAATATGACGTGTTTCTGGAATTTCCAAAATACCCCTTCACAATGATTGAGTTACGAAACTACCCTTTCTAAGCCGGAACTCGGTCGACCAAACCAAATAAAACTAACACTTAAACCAACTTACTTAGCCTCTAAACAAGATTAATCAATGCCAATTGCGATTAATTAGGGTCGGGGTCTTACAGTGGGTCTCATAATGGCATTTGTTGGGAGTAGCAGCCCTTTCCACTTTCAAGGGCCAGCATCAGTGTGGTGTTAGAGTGAAGATTTTGGATCCCATCCAGAAGTGTTTGATAAATGTCTTGCCAATAATATATATTGGACCAAGTGAGCAAATGTTTATCAAACATGTGAATGCATCAATAGAATATTAGATGGAATAGAAAATTTATTGAGGCTAGAACCACATACACGAATGTCAATCAGGCAAAGGTGCTGCCAAAATAAGTTTCATATTGGCTTATAGGGTTTGCAGAAAGACATTCTAATTTTGAAACAAAACAAATTGGATTTGAAGATACAAAAAAGAATAAAAAATAAAAATAAAAATAAAAAACCTTTGACTCTAGATTTCAATATGATGATTGATCGGATGGAGTTCAAACCATTTAACTGAGGATTTGAAGAAAATCCACCATAAGAGGATCCAACTGTTATTCTAGATACAGAGATACTAAATAAAGATCCAACCATAGATCTTGAATTGGAAGATCTACCAGTCTAATAATACTCAAAGATAAATACAACAGAACTTGAAATAGGGGATCATAGGGAAGGCCGTTCTACCATAGATCCTAATGATGGATAGGATATGGAAGGCGGATTTGCCACAATGTCATTACCTCAATTAAATCGATGTTCTGATAGACGATTAAAATTGTTAGGGGATGTACGAACATTTTGAGTTTGTCATCGGCAACAGCTAGAAAATCGTTGATCTAGTGAATGCAAGTACAAAAGCTAAATTCAATGGGTTGATGGATAGTTATTTCAACTTTGGCGACAACTAAGTCAATGGGCGATGGACACTTATTTCAGCTTTGGCAATTCAAAGAAAGTTGCATCGAGATCCCATAGCTCAATAGCAATGACAACTTGATCGAACCAAAGAACAAGATGCCTTACCATCATCTGTTCTGAGTGGATGGTCTGAAAGGATATGATTGTGGATCTTTGTCGTGGTGTGCCTAATGTTTGATCTAGGAGCATGTTGGAGTAACTTCCAACTCGAGGCCAAGTTTCCTACAACTGGGAGGAAAGATTTAGCTCCTATTGATTGGCCTCTTTTAATCTCAAGTGTTAATCAAGTGGCTCAAAGCCATGGCTGTCCTTGGGTGGGTGAGTTGTCTTTAATTTTCATATTTTTTAATAATGGCCCAATTTCATATGTCAAATGACTTGAAATTGGATTTGTTGGATAGCTTATTCGATTAGTTTTCCAATGAGCTTAAGTTTGTATAATTCTGACCTGTTGAGAAAGTTATGACCAGTTTTCTAATAGGATAAAGGAAAGTTACAAATTTAAGGATATTTCTTACTTTATTTTTTTTCAATTTTTTTTAGATTGGTAGGCTCAGCTTTCACTTTCTCATTTAATTGTTTAGATTGATTATGTTTTTTCCCTCTTATAAGCGACATGTAACGATGCCATCCCTGTTTACATTGATTATGTTTTTTCCCTGCCATCCCATTTTTGACTGCACTAAGTTATGAAATCATCAGCCCTTTTTTGCTTTTATATAATGTGAGGAGTTCTTGGAGATTGAACAAGCCTTATGACTTCTTCTTAGTCTGTAGTTGTGAATTGCTTTTTTTTTTCTCCACAATTTTAATTTCCTTTGGAAGACCTAGGTATGGCAAATGGATGTACCTTATCCTTTACTATATTAGAGGCATTTCTTTGGAATTGCAGGCCTTCAAACATTCAATGGCTTGCACCATCTATACTAGCCCCTTGAACCCTCCACTATAGTCAGCCCTTCAATCCTGTTCAATTCGGCCTTTTACCACCCTCCATCTGCTCCGTGCTTTTTTGATGGACAATGTGTTATGAATCCGCATCCTTGTAGTTGCATCAATAGCACTTGAGAACTGTTTATGAGCTTTCCCTTTATCTGTCCCATTAAAATCCCTTGTTAAACTTCATAGTAGCCTCTTTGCAGTCCATCTAGACCATTCCTGATAACTGCACCTTTAACATGTCTCAATGCAGTCCCAAGCTTTTCTATGAGCTAGTCCCATATAGCGAGTGGCAAGCAACCTCAGCCTTGTCCTAAAATTTGTGAAGAGCAGCCTTGTCTACTTGGTGGATTATTGGGACAAACTGTTAAGAGAGCAGCTATCCAGGGAAATGAGGGCCAGCCTAAAGATGATGAAATAAGGAATTCTTATTCCCAGATCCAGAAAATCTCAGATTATCAGTGAGCAAATGCAAACACGCAAATCAGGAGCACCATATTCTATGATATGTAGCACATGAAATGTTATTATGAGGAGCACAAGGAGACGAGATTTGCTCTTCATCTATACAAGGGGGTTTCCTTTGGCTTCATTCATATCGTGTTATCATATGTACTGCAATTTGATTCTTTAAGACTCCCAGTTGGAGTATGTTAAGGCATCTAAAAAACCTAATAAATAGAGAGAGCTCTCTACACTGGAGACAACCTCATTCTCTTCCTATGGGGCTTCTTTCTAGTTTATTTGTTTTGATCATGGTTTCAGACCTTTCTGATCAATATCACTCCTGATTTAAGCAATACTTTGAAGCCATCAGATCTTCCATGTTCATCTTCGTTCAAGTTCTTTCCTATGGTTGCAGCAGCAGCAGTCCCTATAGACAGTATTGCTGCTGCTGCTCCAGGTATTGATTTTCTTTGTTTAATTTTTTGATAATTCTTTTCCCTTGGTAACAAAAACTTAAAGAAAATTCCTACAATTCCTTAATTTGATTTGAACTAGTGGTGGTACAGTATTGATATTTGGAGCTATGATTGATTGGCATGGAGTTTTTAAGATTTGCTAGGCCAAAGCAGTTCTCACTGTAGTTATCAATAGGATGCCTACTCTCGACTTAAATGGATACCCTCTTGAACATCTGAAACCTAAATCAGTATCTGTTTTTCATTGCTCCAGAAGTTTGCATGTCTCTACTTTGTTCATAGCTTTAGGTCCTTCAAAATCTAAATTAGGAGCTCATTCTGTGAAATGCATTTTCTTGGGTTTTCTAACAAAATAGCTAAAATAAAAGGTTACAAATATTTGTGTTGAATCATTAAGAAATATGTTTCAAGAAATGTACCTTTTCTTGAAGGGTGTTCCATTTCAACCTACTGTAAGCCTAATGTTCTAACATCTTTTGGAGAAGTTTTGTGCCCGGAAGACACCATTCTTCTTTTTCTACTTGAGAACAGTACTATTTATGACTTCCCTTGTAATCTGGTCGATGAGCTGAAGCAGTTAAAATTTCATACCCAAAGAGCAACCCCTGAAAATCAGGGACTAACTTTTGCCATCTGATTCGGGGGCATCACTCTATTTCTCCTTTTGGTGTTTTCTTTTTACGTAACTCCTTTTTGGTTCCAATACAAAGATTACTTGTCTTTATTATTATCTATTTCTGCTCCCACTGAGTTTCCAAATGTACTTGTTCATCCTCGTCCTTGAGTGGAAAGCAGCAGTGCCCACCGAAATGTAGGAAATTAAAAAGCGAACGGACCTGCAATCTAGTTGAGCTACAAAAGGGAAAATATGGCCAAATTTGGAGATACAAATGTCATTTAGTGGTTACGATATACAACTAACTGTAAGTAATAGATCGCTAGGAGACGTTTGCTTTGGTTGCTAAAATAAAAGCTTTATACGAGTAATTTTGCCTCTGACCGCTGCCAATAAATCTTGGTCTCTCTTCTTCGCCAGAGTTAAAACATTGTGCTAGCAATTTTGTCTTTGGCTGCTGCCAATAAATCTCTCTCTCTCTCTCTCTCGGGACGTCAGACCTCAAGGAGAAGATTTAAGGTGGGTGTGGCATTGTGCAATTTGGATGTTCTCATGTTCCCACGAGATGAGACCAAGAAAAACATTTTTGGTAAGTGTAAATCACTTTTAAAATTTGATCTCGCTAGAAGGAATTTTGCAATCTAAGAAAGTTGGAATGAAGTTTCTTTTGTTTGAGAAACATGCAGACATAGTTATTTCTTACTTAGATCTCTTGCCTTCTAGACGTCAAATCTTCATTTATCCAAAAGGTAGGTCCATGTTCACAATTTCAAAGAAGGTGGTCCTACTTTCACTTTGTCATTCCTAAAGGTGGGTCATATGGTCGCAATCATGAAAGGTTGGCTAACATTATAATTCCTATAATGGTGGGACTGCATTGTAATTTTATGAATGTGGGCTTCATATTATAATTTCTAAAGGTGGATATCACGTTATAATTTCGAAAAGTGGATCTTGTATCGATAATTACAAAGCAAGTGGTCCACTTTCTAATTTCCAAAGGTGTTTCACATTGTCATAACATAAAAGGTGGCCCATGCTGTAAATCCAACGAAAGTAGACCTCATTTTCTAATTTGTAAAGGTGGATACCAAGCTGTAGTTTTCAAAGGTGGGTCTCGTGTTTGCAATCACAAAAAAAGGTGGCCTTACATTATAATTCCTATATAAGTGAGCCAATATTGTAAATTCTAAGAATGCCAGGCCTTATATTTTAGTGTCTAAATGTGGACTTCACATTGTAATTTTTAAAGGTGGCTCCCGTGTCCACAGGCGCAAGAAGGTGATCCTACTATGTAATTTGTAAAGGTGGTTCACATGGTTACAAACACAAATTTGACCCACATTGTAATCCCTTTGAATGTGGGTTTTATATTCTATTTTCAAAATGTGTGACCATGATGTAATTTTTAAAGGTGGATTATGCATACATAATCACAAAAGGGGAGACCCCACACTATAATCCTTATAAGGTGGGCCACATTGTACATAGTATGAATGTAGGCCCCATGTTCTAAGTTTTAAAGGTGGGTGCCACAGAATTTCTTAAAGTCCCATATATGACAAGGAAAGTGTTGTAAATAATAAAAGGTGGTCCCATATTGTAAATCGTAAGATTCTCTTACTTCAGTTTCTTAGAACAAAGCGTTACCAAATAAGTTTTGTATAGTATATTCTCGGCAAAGTAATTTAACATGAGTTACCAAATAAGTTTCGCATAGCATAGTCTCGGCACAACCTAATGTGAACACAAATATTGGAACAACATGAGAATGATGATAAACTGGCCCTTATATGCTCTGGCTCTCTGCTTCTGGACCTCACTGTAGGCGAGGAAGTTAAAAGAGTGTCATTTGTGAAAAGCTGTTGTACGTTTAAAGCAATCTTATGGGGCTTGGTCTTCAGTTCAGCCGTTCAGGGTTTTGAACGAAATTGGGTTCGGTCCCTTCATAAGGGCAGGAAGAACAGCCACTATATAAGTCATAGATGTAGATATTGTTCTTGTAGGAATAGTATAGAAATAAATGTGAAGTAGTACTTAGGAATGTCCTTCGTAATAAGGATCTTGGCTTTAAGTATTTTTTGGGCATTAAGGTGGCTTATTCGAAGCATTTGATATTCATCTTGGTGCAAATAATAATTCCATTGATTTATTAAAGGATGCAAGCATGTGAGGGATATGACTATAGTTGTAAACTTTGTTTGGGACCTAGTTTCTGCCAACTTGTAACTTAGGAAAATGGTTTTAGAGTTTGCTTTATATATATGAGAGACACTCTCACCAACTTTATGAGAGATGGGTGGGGGCCCTCACTTTCATATCCACTCTCACCAACTTAAATGCAAGGACCCCCAACTTAAATGTGAGGGCCCCCACTCATCTCTCACCAAGTTGGTGAGAGTGTTTCTGATATGAGCACTTCCCTATAACACACACATAGATACATATATGCGCGTGTGACGTGGGGCCCCACCTTGGATTAGGATCAAGGGATTGAAAGATCTTCCCTTGCCGTTCATCTCTGCAAAAAATCAGGCCCATCACTGATCATCATCACCTCTATCTGGGCCCCACAAGTTTAATGCTGTACAGTTCATTCGGATGAATGTAAAGTCGATCCAATGGTGTACAATACATTGGATGGGTGCAAAGGTGGGCCCCATGTGAAACTCATGAGGGTTGTGTGTGTGGTCCATTCAGGTGGGCCCCACCCCCGGTGGGGAATATGCTCAAACTAATATATATATATATATATATATATATATTTATATTGAAATATAAGAAACGTTGAATTTTAAATCTGGCATTTAAATTAGGGACATTTATGAGGTAGCCAAAGAAAGTCCCGAGTTGTATTGAAAACCCAAATATCCAACCCTAAACCAAATTTACAGTACATAATGCATGAGAATAAGGAGATAAATTGAAGATTTCTCATTGATAATGATGAATAATTTAGGCTTTCTTTATTCCCAAGGAGAATACATCAATCCTAATAATGAAGGAACCCAGGAACCCAAAACCCGAAACCCAACCCAACCCAACCCCACCCCCCCCCCCCCCCCCCCACCAACAAAAAAAAAAAAAGAAAAAAAAAAACCGCCTAACTGCTGCTTTTGGTTAACTCTAGTGATGAGTACATGCAACGTAGTTGTTATTAAAATGACATCACTAGTTCATATTAATCCAAAAATAGATCATGAAAAGTGTTGATTTGGTTTTCATGTCCAAATCATATTTCCTTATGAGGAAATAGAATCTAGGAGATTTAACCCTAAAAAATACTTTAGGTGGCCACTATACCGAAAAGGTCACTTTAAATGACCTCACACGAAAGAGGCCGGAAAACCCTTGTTTTTTTATCCTTTTTTTCGAGGGTTGGTTTCGACCCTCGCTGAAACTAGTGAGGGTCGCCATGAATCAAATTCAAGCAATGTGGCTATTACTTAAGAAAAGTGATGTCTTTTTATGCATTGAAATACTTGGAAGGACGGTATTTTGGATCGAAATAATTTTTATTTGGCTCTTCTTTTATCCTCTGTTTGTTAAACACTTGTGAAGTTCATTAAGCCTCTATGATGTATTCAACTCCTCACACATCACTGTCCCCTCTCCCTCAAATGTCGTTTTTGACACCCTTCTCAGTAAAATTAATCATTGAAAAAAAAGTTACACATCAATGAATTAAGGTGATCAAACATCGTTAAAGTTTGGCATTTCAATTCCTCATCTTCTCTATGACAGTGGACCTTAGGTCCAGGGTAGTTTATACAGAATTTCATGTGAGACATTTGCATAGAAGCCCCACCCATTAAAGACCAGCATGAATCAAATTCACGAC
The DNA here is from genome assembly GCA_028538565.1 of Umbellularia californica. Taxonomy (NCBI): domain Eukaryota; kingdom Viridiplantae; phylum Streptophyta; class Magnoliopsida; order Laurales; family Lauraceae; genus Umbellularia; species Umbellularia californica. The sequence goes on from JAPQWN010000001.1 coordinate 61,971,047, forward strand.
CCACCTATTAGGGCAACGGAGCCACCTTAATCCCATGGATACGGTGAGGTCATCTCCCTTTACATTTGAGCATGGACGGTCCTGATTAATGTATTCTATTTTCAAGACATTTAATACATTGACGGATAAGTTACATAAATCCACAAATGGTCTTGTTTCATTCTCTAGTCCCAGAGCCTCTTCTGCCCAATTTGCAATTTATATTCTACGCATTTAAATATATATATATATATATATATATATATATATGAGTAACGCTGCAAAACTCCCCGAGCGACAAAAAAAAACCCCTCTTTTAGTCAATGAAAGCGTGACACGTGTTATCAATGGTATACTTATTCATTCTCTCTCTTAAATATTCTCCTAAAACTGTGGATATTTTATAGATTCTCTTAAATCATTGGCTAATAGATAGGGGCAAAAACTCTCATTTCGAGATAGGGGAGTTTTTGAGAATTTCCCTATGTTTTGTGTGTGTGTGTGTAAGATGTAAACTTACATAACGTGATGACCCGTTGAATTTAAAGGCACTGCCATGCGATTGGAAGTTCAGCTCAGTGGCCATCTATTGAATAACTAAGCTACTAAAATTGGCAGTCGTTTTATTACATGGGATGCTGCAAAATCTTAATCTAATATGAGTGGCTCCCACGATAAAGTTCAGCACATGATCCTTGGTTTTGTAGTTTCCCTTTTCTTTAGGATAAAAAAATAATTTTTGAATATTCATTTTCTTCATTCCTATTTTTTTATTAGCTTTTATGTTTATCCATTTTTGAAATTCATGTTTATGCTTCTACTTTCTCTATGCTATTTTCTTTTTCAGATTATAAAAAAAATCAGTGAGGAAAAAATATCCTCAAATCTAAAGAGGTATCCTTCGTAGTCTTACGATCAAACCTTTAAACAAATCATTTTGAGAGTTTTATTCAAATCGAATAAAAATAGTTTCAATCGATGTTTTCCATCTTAATAAAATGCATATCTTATAATTGACATAGCCTCATTTGCATTTTTAGTTATCATCATCTTTGACATAGCCTCTCAATTCAAGTATCTTAAATGAGGATGAAAATTTACTTTTACATATTTCAAGGAACAAATAGGGAAAAAAAAGATCTTAAAAGAATTCCAGTTGCAATGGACGAAAGGGAGAGAAAAAGATCTATGCCAAGCCTAGGTCCAAAAATAAAAACAAAAAGATTTATTAGCAGTAACCTAAAAACTCATAGCAAAAAAATGACAAGACTTGTTTGCTTATTCTTGCAATTAGAAAGAAAAATTGATATACATAAAACAACATCTCATATAAGACTGAATACATCAAATAAAAAGACTAAAATAAAAAAAATTCTTGTTACCAAAGAAAACTTAAGAAAAAAAATAAACTCACCTTCATTAATTTTAAGACATGCAAATCAGCATACCTCGAATATCTTCACCTTTAATTCACATTTATGAATCATGGAAGACTCAACTTGGGTTTACAATATTTTTTGTGAATCTACTACCACCATCGAATAGAAATACAAAAGAAACAAGAATTGTTTCTATCAAAGAAAGTAAAATAAACAAACAATTAAACTCACCTTCATTTTAAAACATGCGCACATTTTTGCATAGAATATCTTTGCCTTCAATTCATACTTACAGTTCCTGCAAGACTTATCTTTGGTTTAACATTATTTTTTGAGAATGTGCTACCATTTCAAAATTCATTATATCAAATAGGAATAGAATTTTTAAAACTATAAAGAAAGAGAAAATAATCATTTATAATTGATGAAAGAGGATTTTACTGGAAAATACCCAGTATTTGTCCGTCGCACGTATGAGTGCCTCATAAATAGCGCCACACAAATGGGGTCCGTCAGACCCCGTTTGGTTTTTTTTTTTTTTCCAATATGAAACGAGTGACGCTAGCTTTTATTAGAGACGCTACCGCCTCTCTTCAGCATTTTCATAAAATCGTCATTCCCTTTCGTTTTCGCATTTTTCCTCTCCCTCTCCTTCCTCTACTCCAGTACGTCGACACCGCTGTTCCTTTTGCATTATTTCTTCCCTACTTTGGATCAACCTTGCTTTGATATTGCACATCACCTCTAAGGTGTGGGACGTTGATACCGTTTGCACATTTGTATAGCATTTCAAACACAATGTCTGTTTGGGGTTTTTATCAAAGAACGAAACATCCACAATGGTTTCTTTTTTTGTTTCACATGTTTTGGGACATGGAATTTCCATTCCATAATGCTTGTTTGGTAAATGATTAAAATCCGGAAATGGGATTACATCACCAAACGTGCAATTTCTTCGTTTCTTGTCGTGACCCCGGACCAGGCCTACGGGCATGATCCGGGATCAAGACTTATTAAGATAATGAACGATCCAAATGATATGATTGGAGCCATAGAACATAAAATGTGTACAGGGGTCTATAAGAAATATGACACTACCCATGCACGTGATTTCCCACAGGTGTCCGCGGTGAGGATATCACAACAACATAATATTTGTTTGAGTGCGGAAGCGTGTAGTAAATCAAATCCATAAATTCATTCTAACATAATGAGAATGGCAACGCATAAACAACTTGATGTCAGAGTGAGCAATGATCATAGGTATTTCCCAAAAGTAAAGTTAAATCTTTATATAAAAAATCAATTAGTTTTTCACTACCCAAAAGAATAAAGGCCAACAAAGGCCAGTACAACCCAAGATATAAACCCCAAAAGAATAGTTAGCCAAAATCCCCAAAATGTGTCGAATCTCGAGGCAACCAAAACTCAACTAATCGTTGCGGTTCACTGACCTGCCTCCTTGAGCTCTTCAAGATAACCGGCAACTGGACCTGAGTACCAAAAAGTGGGTCAAACACGACGGTTTGGCAAGTGGGTGAAAAGATATAGTAATACAATAATAAATAAATTTACCTTGGAAAACATTTAAACCTATTTACACAATAATTTCCATAAAAGAAAAGAATCATTTACTGGAAAAAAAATAAGCAATATAAAACATGTAAGGTATCCAAGGAATCGGGAACTAGCAAGATGGCAACCACACAAAGCTAAATCCTCTATCACCGAAGTGGCAAGAGCATATCGGGGCGTTGGTCTCAGTCACCGAAGTGAGGAGACTCAATGAAAATATACATATACATATACATATACATATACATATAATAATACGGGACGGAACCACGGTAGCAAGTCTGGTATCGGGAATCACAGTAGCGAGTTGGATATCAGGAACCACGAGAGCGAGCCGGGTATGGGGACGGGACCATGGTAATAAACAGGGCATGGGATCCAAACTGCAGCTAGCGGGACGGGAGGGGGACCTCCAAGTCGGTGGATCAAACCGACAAGGTCGACTAAGCTTAGGGGTGCCGACTCATAGGTCATGTGACAGATTTCAGGACATGTATAAAATACATATAATGCAATTAAATAACCGGGCGGGACGGGGTGCTCGAAGGCACAAATGTCAATTCAATATCGGGAATGCACATCGGGATTAGCAAAATGCTAAAAATGTAATTTCAGTGTTTTCGGGAGTAACAAATTATAAATCATGAATTTCGGGAGTACATATCAAAATTCGGGGACAATAGAATAAAACTGAACTTTCAAAATCTCATGACAAGTATTAGGATTCGAGGTTAACTCAAGGTGAATATGGGTCCTGTATGTCGATTTCAATATAGACTTGGTACTCTTTGAGTTTTAAGGACATCTCGGGCTCCTTATACACCTTAGTAATCTCGAAACTACAATGAATCTTTGTGATTAGGTTTGTTTCTCAAACGAGCTTTATACAATGTCTATAAATTTTCTCATCCCTAATAGGGTTCCTAACAAACCCCTCCAAATCACATAAACAATTCATTTCTACTCCAGACGTATCCCCAGGTGAACAGTGCCCGTCGCTTTCTGAAAGGGGTTTACAAGCGATTGGGACGGAAGCCCCTTCAATTCTCTTTATTTCAAAATTCTTGGGGAAAATTCGGTTACCTGGCGGTTAGCCGCTGATGGGTCTGGCGGTTAGCCGCTAGCTGACCGCGAGTAGCCTGATAGAGAGCAGCATACTGGAATTGTAACCGAACTTGGTTCGTTAGCTGCAGTCACCAGGCGACTAGCCGACAGGTGACTGCCAGCTTATCGCCCCCTTTTAGAACATAATGTAGCTCTCTAGAATTGTGACCGAATCTGGTTCGGTTAGCCGTTAGTCACCAGGCGGCTAACCGACAGGTGACAACTAGCTGGCAGCCGAGTTGCGGGAAATTCCCGCAGCCGGGAGGCTTGATTTTGCTGCTCGAGCATTGATGGAGGGTCAAACGTTGTCGGTTTGACTTGAAATTTGGCGTGGAGCCCTTTGAAGACATTCTGGAGTCATCCGTAGACTCTGATCGAAGTTTTGGTGTCTTCGATGATGTCGCCGCCGGGAGCGCTTGTTTAGTTATCGGAGCAGTGAAGTTGGGCCAAACGATGTAGGAATGGCCCGAAACCTCAGGTGTACCCCTCTTTTAGCTGTCTTGAAGGATCTCTCAGTTTCTGTCTGATTCTGACAAAATCTGATTCTTGAAGTAGCCTTGCCTGTTTTGTAGCAGGATGCAGCTTTACGAGGCTTCTTATGTTGAGGAGACATAGTGACTTTTTTGGTGTCAACAAATGCCCCCTCGAGGTACAGTGACGAGTAGCTTTTTGGAATCGATGTGCCTCGAAGAGAAACTTGGAGGAGAGATTCCAACTTGACCAAGAGTTTTAAGCAATTTTTTTTTTTTTTGAATAGCCTTCCGAGTTTCCAGGGGAATTTTATGGTAGTGAGAGGGATCACACACCATCTCAAGGAAAAGTTTTGAAAATGACATGGGGTATTTGAATTTTGGGTTTTGGATTTTGGTTTTTGACCTTGTGACCTAACAGGCTGTATGTGGCAAGTTAGGGGGTCGGGGTTTGATTTTTGATTTTGACCTTGTGACCCAACAAGCTGTATGTGGCAGGATGGGGGGTTAGATTTGGGGTTTTTGGTTTTGGATTTTGTTTGGATTTTGATTTTGGTTTTGGTCTTGTGACCTAACAAGCTGTATGTGGCGAGCTAGGGGACCGGAATTTGGTTTTGTAAAATGTCAATTTCAAAATTTTGGCTCAATTTGGTTCATGGGGTTGGATGGTTTGGTTTTTTTTTTTTTTTGGAAACTCATGAGACTTTCTTTTCTCTTTTTTTTAAATGGTCCCATCAACTCAAGAGGCATGGGACTTTTTTTTGCTCTTTTCTTTTCTTTTTTTTGCTCTTGGTAAGAGGAATATTTTGACTAAAAGCCATTTTTAGTGCCTAGGTGGTCAAACCTGGCTCATATGGCCTAACCCATGGGACCTTAGGCTTTGGAGATGACCTAGATCTCATATGGTGCCATATTTGTAAAGAATATCTAAAAATATCTCTTTTGTGTAGAGAATATCTAAAAATATCCTTACTTTGAGAGAATTTCTCAAATTTCCCCTTTTTGTGGAAAGGTTTTCTCAAAATATCTCTCTTTTGGGAAAGTGACTAAATTTTAGCACTTACCTCCTTTCTTTTCTCCTTGTTTCCTCTTTTGGCTTGCTCCCTTCTATAAAAGCAAGAGGTTTGGTGCTTTTGCTCCATTGCTTTCTTTTTACAAGAAATCTTCAAGAGTGCTCTCCAAGATTAGAAGTGCTTTTTCTTCTTCAAGGATCTCCAAGCTTTTCTTCTTCTTCTCCATCAATGGCTTCAAGTAAGTTTTCTTCCTCCTCAAGAATCTCCATTGTAGAAGTAGCTTCTTCATTTTTTTCTTTTCTTCTCTTCTTCTTTTTCTTTTCTTTTTCTCTTCTTTCTTTTTTTTTCTTTAAACACATTTTTCTTTCTTTTTTTTTTCGTGCTTCTTTTCTTTTTTTTTTCTTTTTCTCACAGTTTTCTCTCTGTTTTTTTTTTTCGTGAAATTTTTTTTTCTGTGTTTTTTCCACGCTGATATTTGTTTTTTTTTTTCAGCGTTTTTCTCTTTTTTTTTTTTTGCTGTTTGTTTTTTTTTTTTTTTTTCTCTTGGCTGTACGGACGGCCTACCACGTGGGGCAGTGGGCCACGGCCTGTGGGCCAAATTTTTTTTTTTTTTTTTTTTTGCTGAGATTTTTTTTCTCTCTCCCTTTCTTTTTCTTTTTCCTTGTTTGCTCACCATGATAATGAGGCTATGCAATTTCAATATGTATGCATTTTTTCTGTTTCTTTTTTTTTTGATACATCAAGATAGAAGGCTAGAGTCTCTAGGTCAAGCCAACATGATTTTTGACTTGGACAAAGTTTGATTGGTTTTGACCAAATTAGGTTGGAATTGGTCAAACTTTGGTCAAGGTTTTCCTAGCATTTAATGCATGATGATATATTTTTTATGCATGAGTTTTGGTAAATGGATTTGGAAGTATGATGATGCATACCTGAAAATCTTTTGCAAGTATCGGGATTTTGAGCTCGCAGCGATGTTGAGCTCTTTCTCGGTCTTGCTGGATTTTGAGGAAGTTTGAAATTTTTGGATTCTGAAGCTCGCAGCAATGTTGAGCTCTTTTCCAGATTTTGCGGAAGTTTGATGAGATTGGCTTGTTCTAGCAGCGATGTTGAGTTCAAGCTTTCTTTGAGAATTCTCTACTGACTATGAGCTCGCAGCGATGTTGACCTCATCTTCAGGCTTCCTGTCTTTTTCAGAGTATTTTCCTTTTCGTTGGAATTGTCCCGAAACCATGTCAAAATTTTGCTAGAATTTTGTAGCAGAATTCTGTCATTTTGATGTTGATTGATCTTTTCTCTTCCATCTTTTGCAGGTAGTTCTTCTAGAACGAACAAGGGTAAAGGTGTTGTTACTGATGCACCTCGTCGGTCTGCTAGATCTTCCAATGCTGCCGTTCAGCAGGCTTGGGAGAAGGTCCAATTCGTGGAGAAGAACTTGGAAGAATGTGATTCCCTCAATCGTGATGAGATGAGACAGTGATTAATCGCTCTCAAAGATGAGGAGTTCTATAAGATCATGGTAAGCAGCCGTCCCTAGGTTACGGACGATCAAAGCGTTGTGCTCAAGCCTACCTTCTTCTTCGGTGACGCAGTCCTCGACGACTTGACATACCAAAGGAGATGTTTTCAGTTCTCTTACATGGCAAATGGTGAGGAGAGAACTATTTCTACCCGGTCGTCTTTTGATTGGACCATCTCGATCCTGAGCCTTTCTCCCATGTGCCCTAAGAGGGAAGATCCTCCTAGCTGGGTGAAGAGGACCAGTGTGATCAAGACCGGGGTTTTTGTTGGCGGCCCTTTCAGTTTTGCAGAGAAGCCACCTGTCCGTATGGACATGTTGATGCCAGCCAGTGGCTACCAAGGTTCTGATCATCCATCGGTTGATTTGAGACTGGTGGGCCTTGGTGTTTTTCGGGGTGACAGCAGCAATTGGGTGAAGCCTTTTTGACTTCATGGCTGTTTCAGTGCTGACTCGAGCTGGGAATCATGGACTGATCACACCCTGAGGATTGGTGAGGCCGTTCTTCGGGAGGCCGAGATTTTTGATGCGGTTCGCGCTTTTCGGCAAACCGTCGTTTTCTTCGATGAGGCTTTCATGGCCATGCTGGAGTCATTCCTTCCACAAACCAACACCTTCATTGTGACGAATGGTGAGATTGGTTTTTCTTTGAAGGAGCTGAGCGCCATCACCGGGTTGCCTATCCTCGGCAAACTCTATGAGGAGTTTATGCCTATTGACAGCATCCTTGAGGAGTAGTCTGAGGAGTTCAGGCTTGTGTACTTTCAGCTCGTCGCCTTCTATAATTTTTTGAAGGAGAAGGAGGGCTCGAAAGTTAGGTGTAGTAGTTGGAGAAGTTGCAGCTCCAACTTTTTTGACAGCGGGGATTCTTCTGATGGCATGGCCCAGGATGCTAGGGCTAAAGCATCAAGTTTGAAGAACATCGCCGCCATGCGAGAATATTTGAAGAAGTTCTTCGCAAGCACGGATGCCATTTGTCCTGACATTGCGTTGCGGAGAAATCTTGCTGTTTACCTCACTTATTGGCTGGGTGAGGCTGTTTTTGCTGGAGGAGATGGGACGCACATCAGGCCGCACTGTATTTTTCCGGCTTGTTAGATGGCGTTTGGAGAGCGGCTGGCTTTGGTACCTGCTCTTTACTCCTATTTGTGTACCGAACTTCAGGTTACTACTTTCCTGGTTCGGCTTGGGCTTCCCATGAACAGGGTATTTTCTGCCCACATCTTCTATTCGTGGTATGTATACCACTGTCCTAGCTTCCATCGTTTGGGAGTTGTATAGGACGAAGATCCCTTTATGATTCGTTTGGCTAGAGGGACAGCCGTTCCCGAATCACTTTTATCTGCCCGTTTGAGGATCTGACGATTTAGGGACATCGAGATTGGGCAGTCTTCGGTGAAGCTTTCTCCCGGTTTGCTGGAGAAGGCTTTTGACTTTGGTGTCTCCCGTGATTCGACCAGGGCGGGGTCGGGAAGACATTATGCTTTAACAGACGCGGAGAAGAGATGACTCTTCAACATACGGGTTGGTATGATGGTGTACCGCAGACATCTTTTCGTCGATATCCAACCGTATGTGCCTTCGCGTTTTGCATTGCAGCTTGGTTTCTCTCAAGGTGTTGTTGGAGCGCCTTCGAGCATGGTGAAGCGTTTTGGAGGTCTGTAGGATGGGAGAAATGCATGGGCTTTTTATAGCGCTGAGGACACTACTGCCATGATTTCCTATCTTGAACTGCCCACTTTCCGGACTGCTGGCTTCACGAAGTGGTTCGTAGAAAGCTTTTCAGTGTACCGGGGGCTTTCCAAGAAAGAGCTTGATGTCAAGCAGTCTCCTGGGAAGGGTCTTGGCAAATCAAATGGTGTCTGCCGGGAGGAAGTTTTGGCCTTCCTTTATGGAAAGAAGCATAAGATAGGCTTTCTCAATGAGCAGGACGTCATCAGATCAGGAGCTGCACAAGGGATTCCTCGTGAGGTCTTGAGACAGCTGGAAGAGGAGGAGGCCGAGATCGATGTCATGATACAGGCATAGCATATGAAGGCTTCCATGGAGTCTACTGAGAAGAGTAGACCATCCAGTGAGGACTCTAGTGAGAGGCCTGATGTTGATAGTGGGGCAGGACCGTCGAGCAGATTGACCCGCCGAGGCAAGAGGAGGAGAGGACAACTGCGTAACATGAGACAGCACGATAGTCCTTCTGATCTTGAAGTTCCTCTCACCATTGCTGAGGAGGTGTCTGAGGATGCTGACGAGCCTCCGGAGAAGAGAAGTAGAGAAGAGGAGAGAGCTGGTATGATCCTCTTTCTTTCCTTTGTTTCTTCCCCCTTTTTTTTTTTTCTTGTGAAAGATTTTGTTTTAATCCGCTGCCTTCTTTTTTTTTTTTTAGCAGAGGACGATGACCTGGTGATGCCTGAGGTTCCTGCCGATGAGGCGATGACGGATCCAGTTGTGGCATCTGAGGAAGAGCCCAGGGACTCTGGAGTTGTTCCAGAACCTTCACCTGGTATGATTACTTTCGCTTCTTCTCTATTTTTTTTGTGCCGTCATTTGTTGACATGTAGCTTCTATTTTCTTGTTAGCTGACTTGCCAGAGAATTCTAACCATTTCGAGCCATCCATGGACGCAACCTTTGACGATGCTTTGGATGAGCTCAGAGAGGCAGAGAGTACTCTGCCGGTTGTCGAAGCAGGTATTTTTGAAATAATAATCTTGATATATTTTTGACAAGATTATATTCATACCTTTTTGTCCTTTTTTTTTCTTGACAGATTGTGAAGCAGCAGGAGAGGTTCTTCCGTCTTCCTTGGAGCCAGAGCAGGGGATACCTGCGGCCGATGCAGAAGTAGGGGCTTCTTCTTCTTTCAATGAGTCAGCTTCTTCCGTTGGAAAGAGTTTATTGATTACTCTTCCAATGGAGCATGACGTGGGCAGTCGGGCACCAGAGCATGGCGAATCCTCATCTGCACCGCACCTTCAGTATGCAAGGAAGGTGTTGAAGACTGTCTTGAACTCATGGGTTGAGACTCTTTCTTCAGGTCATTTGGAAGCTGGTTTTGGCATGATCAAGCATGTGCAGGACATCCTTGCTAATAGCAAAGAAGTCGGTCTAGACATCGCAAGCGTTAAGGATTTTGTTGAGGAGATCATCACCTTGGGGAACAAATGGACTGAGACCAAGAGTTTCCCAGATGGTGACTTCTTTGATGAGATGTTCATAAAAACTTCCAGCAGAGTCAAAGCTGAGCTGACTGAGGTCATGAAGACTCGGAGGCAGATCGTTCGGGAGAAGAACGTTACCGAGTTATCCATCATGGAGCTGAAACAAGACTTGGACCGCCTTGATAAGGAGGTTGTCGAGGCTAGGCGGCGTCTTGAGCTTTTGGAGGAAGAAGCTGCTGCCAAATGGACCGCGATTGTGGAGGCTCGTGACAAGGAGGGACTCTCATTCGCCAGGTTGAGGAAGCTGAAGGTAATGTCCGGAGGAAGACTCAGGAGCATGAGCAGTGGTAGGTCCTCTGGGAAGAACTTTCTCGTGCTGCAGATGGGTCACGGCATTCGGCCGCGTTTTATGGGGACATTTTGAAGGAGCGTGGCCTAAAAACTTTGGAAGTTAAGGCCAAGGGTCTGCTTGAGGAGTTGAACCTTTGGTTGAAGACCATGTAGGATTGAGCTCCCGAGTTGTAACAAACTCTTTTTCCTTCTTTTTTTTTTTTTTGGGTACCTCCATGTATAAACAGTTTTGGTACTATATTTTTTGTATCCCATTCTTTTCACTTAAATCATTTTTTGATGAAAACAAATTTGAGCAAAAGTTGGCGGGAATGTTTGTTTAAGAATTTGATCAAAAGGTTGTCATTTTGTGAAAATCTTTTGTCAAAGGGTTGGTTTGGGCATAAAAGCCAATTTTGTGGCGAAAAGCCTGTTTTTTGATGGTTTGAAGACCGAAATTTTGGATGGCATGAAAGCCTAATTTTGTCTGTGGCATGGGAGCCAAATTTGTTTGTGGCATGAGTGCCAAATTTGTTTGTGGCATGAGAGCCTAAGTTTTTTTTTTTTTTTTTTTTTTTTTTTTTTTTTTGAAAACCAAGTTTTTGTTTTGTTGGCATGAAAGCCGATTTTGGCGTTTATAACCGAATTTTTGGCGTTTATAGCCGATTTTTGGCGTTTATAGCTGGATTTGGTGTTTATAGCCGAGTTTTTTGAAAACCAAGTTTTGTTTTATTGGCGTGAAAGCCGATTTTGGCGTTTATAGCCAAGTTTTGGCGTTTATAGCCGGGTTTTGGCGTTTATAGCCGAATTTGGCATTTATAGCCGAGTTTTTTGAAAACCAAGTTTTGTTTTATTTGCGTGAAAGCCGATTTTGGCGTTTATAACCGAATTTGGTTTTCAAAATGCAGGTATCTACTAAATGTCGCCTCCCCGCTGAATGGTCTTGAAAGTATCGATGGAATGTCGCTTCCTTGCTGATTCGGTTTACGAGTATTGATGGAATGTCACTTCCTCGCGGGCTGGGTTTTGAGAGTATCGATGGAATATCGCTTCCTCACGAATTGGGGTACATGTATCGACTATGCGTCGCTTCCCTGCTTTTCCCAAAACTTTTGGTTTTGCGGGTACTGACTTGGTGTCGTTTCCCTGCGATTTTTGAAATTTGAGGTTTTCTCTAACCATTTGAAATTTGTGTTGTGGATAGCAACTGGTATGTTTCGTCTCCATGATTTTTGAAATTTGGGTTGTGGATATCAACTGCTATGTTGCTTCTCCACGATTTTTGAAATTTGGGCTGTGGATATCAACTGGTATGTTGCTTCTCCACAATTTTTGAAATTTTGCAAGTATCGAATGGGGTTCGCTTGCGATTTTTGGGTTTTGCGAGTATTGACTAAGTGTCGCTTCCCTGCGGTTTCTAAAATAACCATTTTTTTTTTGTTCAGAGACACGAGGGTCATAAATTTTGGCTTAAAACCATTTTGGTTGTAAGAGCCAAGGCAGACTAGGGTGAAAATTCCTGAGTCCTGGTTTTTGTTTCAAACCATGAATTTTTGGTTTCAAGGATCAATAATTTTGGTCAAGTTCGGGAAGAGGCTCCTAAACTTGGATTTTTTTGGATTTTGATTTCTTTTTTGAACAATGAAAGCAAGCATTGTTTTGAGAGAGTTTTTTTTTTTTGGAAACCTCAACATAAAGATGAAAATTTCAAAAGGGGTGGGTTTGACGAGCAAGTACCTTGGAAATAGGCTTTGGCCGTGTAGATATCGCTCTGACCCGTTTGAGGAATTCTTCAAGGGTAGTACCGCTTCAAGAACTTGCCGTTGATGGGCAGCATACATCTGTCGCCTTCCATGTTTAGAAGAGCGTATGCGCCATTGGAGAAGACTTTGTCGATGATGAAGGGTCCCTCCCATTTTGGTTCAAATTTGCCTTTGGATTTGTGGGCAAAGACTATGGGTCTTTTTACTGTAAGAACCAAGTCACCCTTTTTGTAGGCTCGTTGCCTGACCTTCTTGTCGAAAGATCCTGCCATGCGTGATTGGTACAAATCAATGCTTTGCAGAGCTTCAAGTCGTCTTTCATCGAGATTATCCAGCTGTTGGAGTCTCAATTTGACATTGCTTTCTTGCGTCATGTCATTTTGCAAAGATACCCTTAAGGAAGGAATTTGTACTTCCAAAGGGACAACAGCTTCGCATCATAGACCAAAGAGAATGGTGTGCTATGGGTTGGTCCTCGAACGGTGGTTCGATAGGCCCACAAAGCTTCTGGTAGTTTGTCGCCCCAGTCTCTTTTATGACTAGAAACCATTTTCTTGAGAATTTTGCAGAGTGTCTTGTTGAAGGCTTCTGCTAGTCCATTCGCTACTGGATTATATGGAGTCGAAGGACAACTTTGGATTTTGTACTTGTCGCAAAACCTGTAGAATCCGCTCTTTTGGATCTTCAGGTAGGATTCCGAAAATGATGTAATCAATGAACGGATCTCTCCAGTCGCCAATCAGAGGTTTGAGGATGGACATCCGACTTCCGACCACTTGGTGACATTTAGCAACTGCTTGGTGTGTGTTGAGAGGAGGGAGAATCCTTCTTTGACACACTATGACTTGCATATTTTCCCCTTCTTGGATTGCCATGGATGCGGCGAGTCCGGCCAGGGCATCTGCACGGATGTTTTCACCTCTGAGGATGTCGGTGATATGGCAGATGTTGAATTTTTGTCGAAGCGATTGCGCCTTATTGTAATAAGGCAGCAAATCAGGCTTCCTGACTTCATATTTCTGATTCATCTGGTTGACGATCAGTTGAGAGTCTCCAAAAGCTTCCAGCATGGTGATGCCGGATTCGAGGGCAAGTTCCAATCCTACAATCAGGGCTTGGTACTCAGCTGCATTGTTTGAACATGGTTCCAGTAGCGAGAAGGCGTGTGAGATCATGTATTTGTCGGGACTGACAAAGAGGATGCCAATTCCCGATATTTGCTTTCCCTTTTCATTTGTCCTGGTTGCACAGTCAAAGTACATGTCCCAGGAAGCATTTGATAAGGAAATTTCCACGTTGTAGACAAATTTGTCTGGGAGATCATCCCTGAGTGGAGAATCTTTAGGCAATGGATGCTCTGCAAGGAAGTTTGCTAGAGCTTGTCCTTTGATTGCTTTTTGTGGCACATACCTAATATCAAACTGTGACAGAAGAATAGACCATTTTGCTAGTCGGGCATTGAGAGAATCTGCTTTTGTGACAAGGACCTTTAGGAGGTTGATCCTCGAAATCAGGTAGACTGTGTTCGATAGCAGATAGTGACGCAGCTTTTGTACAGCGAACATTACTGCAAGGCATTCTTTTTCGACTAGGGAGTAGCGATGCTCTGCACCTACCATCATGCGGCTAAGGTAATATAGAGCAGCTTCTTTTCCGTCGTCGTTTTCTTGTGCGAGCAGAGCACCCAAACAGTGGTCGAGAGCTCTTGTGTAGAAGCTAAATGGTTTTCCAGTTGTGGGGGCAGCCAGCACTGGAGGTTTGGTGAGGTATGCTTTGATGTCTTGAAATGCATTTTGACATTCAGCATCCCAGACAAAGTCGACGCCTTTCTTCATCAGGCGAGAGAATGGACGGCATTTCCCTGATAGATTGGAGATGAACCGTCGAATGTAGGCCAGCCTTCCATGAAGCCCTTTTAATTCTCTTAGGGTTCTTGGAGATGGCATTTCGAGGATAGCCTTGACTTTGGTAGGGTCAAGTTCTATTCCAGCTTTCCGTACTATGAATTCGAGAAACTTACATGATGAGACACCGAAGAAGCACTTTAGTGGATTCATCCGCAATTTGTGTTTGCGAAGTCGGAGGAAGACTTCTCGAAGATCATCGAGATGGTCTTCTTTTCTTCTGCTTTTGATGGCGAGGTCGTCAGCATAGCATTCGACTGTCTTGTGCTGTATATCTTGGAATATTTTCATCATAGCCCTCTGATATGTTGCACCTACATTTTTTAGACCAAATGGCATGAAGTGTAGCAATACACGCCAAATGGTGTGCGAAATGACGTATGCCTTTCATCTTAAGGATGCGTCTTTATCTGATTATAGCCAGAGAATCCATCCATAAATGTCATTCGTTCGAACCCGTAGGTGTTGTCGATCATCACCTCTGGTATGGGGTGCGGGAATTCATCTTTAGGACATGCATTATTCAGGTCTCTGTAGTCGATACAGACCCTTATCTGCCTATTTTTCTTTGTCACGGGGACGATGTTGGCCAACCATTCAAGATGCTGTTCCTCGCGGATGAAGCCAACGTTTTTGAGTTTCTGAACTTCTTGTTCGATTTTGTCCATCACGTGGGGACAGAATCTTCTTTGGCCTTGTTTGATAGGCTTGATTTCTTTTTGCAAGTTGAGCTTGTGGACTGCTACTTTGGGATCCAGGCCAGGCATTTCGGCATAAGACCATGCAAAGCAATCAACGAACTCACGAAGAAAAGAGATATACTCGGGTAACTCATCATCCTTTACATTCTTGCTTATGAATACAAGACGTGGGTTATCAGGTGTTCCCAAGTTTATCTTTTGAACAGGGTCTTCTGTCGGAAGGTTTGAAGGTGATTCCTCCACAGTATTTTTGGAGGCTTCCAACTCAACAAGACCTTCTAGAGTGCCAGAGAAATTTTCAGACTGAGGCTCTGTTTCTGTCCACGGATCTTCTTGATCAATGTCCTTCTCAAGGCTCGCAATGAGATGGTCCCAATCATTTGCTGGAATTGGGTTGAAGTAAGGTACTTCTTTTGGAGACGATGGTTCTTCTGAGTCAGAAAACTGCTCGTCTGTATCATCGGGCAATTCCTCTTTATTATCAGAGAAATCATACCAATTGGAGGATCTTTTTGGGTCCTTGACGAGTGACTCCTCAAAGAGATATCCAGGGATATCAATGTCTTCATGAGATGTTGAGGCTCGGTCGGTAAAGCGACTTTGCAGCAATAGTGTCAACTGTCTCATAGGAGCGGTAGGATCATACCCCAACCCATATGAAGAGATGCCTTTGTGAAGGTGGATTTTCCAATCTTCTGGTTGACTTTTGGTCAGGGTTGGTTCCAATGGTGTGAGAATACCACGGCCACCTCCCAAACCAGTCGAATTTTGAGCGTCGTAGCCCATTTTCTTCATGATAGCTTCTGCCATTGGACTATACAGGGGTAGCTGAGGCATACCTTTGTTTTTGAAAGGTTCAAGCAAAGAGTTCAGTCGAGATGCTCCTGATCTGTGGAAGTTAATCACTTGTTCTTCTGGCAAAGTTGCCGGAATAATAAAGGAAGCAGACGTAGGATCTTCTATGTCTGCAGGTGTCTCCAATGGAGTGAGAGCGGGCTGATCTTACTGAGTATCAGCTTGGCTTGATGCTATGTCATCTTCTGGCTCTGACTCCGAGTCTGTGTCATGCATAATAGATACAAAGGAGACAGTGAATTTGCCCCCAGCCCTTTGTTTTGTCTTCTTTATTTTGGTAGTGATTACCAAAGGCTTTGGAGATTTGAAGGAGACGACGAAGGGACCTTGGCCACTTACTTCGAGTTTGGTGAAGGGTTTGTTTACCTCCGATGATTGCTGAGGAGCCTTTCCTTTATCTTTTTGGAGACTGTTGGCAAGGTGAATTGTTTTTTCCTCTTGTTCTTCTTTTCCATCTTTATACATTTGAGCATCTGCAAAATGGACATCTTTGCCTTTGAAGGGCTTTTTGTCTGCAAACAGTCGATGTATCAAGCCATCGTTGCCAACGAACTTGATGCATCGATGTAGAGTTGAAGGGACAACACCATTGTCATGTATCCAGGGGCGTCCAAGGAGTATATTATAGCATGAAGGGGTCCTTATCGCATATACAATGACTTCAGAAATAAGATCACTGATTTGCAATTTGAACCTGATTTTGCCGATAGGCCTTTGAGCGTTGCCGTCATATCCGAAGATGGATACGGACGTGTGACTCAGCTTGCTAGGTGGGATGCCCAGCTCTTCGAGTGCTGAAGTAGAAATGAGGTTAAGTGCAGAACCTGGATCGATCTGAACTCTGTGTACTGGTATTTCTTTGACGTACCCTGTAAAGTACAAGGGTCGGTTGTGCTTTGTCTTGCCTAGCAGGAGGTCATCCTTATCGAAGGCAATTGTTGCACTTACTGCTTTTTGTACCGAGAGGCATTCATTGCTTGATCCCTCAGTTTTCTTCTTTTCTCCCTTTGAGGGAGTATTTGATTTTTTGACCCTATAGTCCATTTCAATTTGTAGGACTTGTGGGGCATGTTTGTCGACATCCACATTCAGCCTTTGTATTTCTGAAATGAGACTATCACGAGTTTGTGGAGACATTCGTAATAAGTCAAGGATGTGCAGACGTGCAGGTATGTGTTTGAAGTGCTCAATCGAGTCGTACTTGAAAGCCTCCTTCGGGCCTGCATTTTCATTATTATGGCCACTTGGGGCGCTTACAATTTGATTTCCCGAAGGATTTACATAAGAAGAAGAAGGTTGGGTGTAATTTTTGTGGTAATCCAGGCCAGAACGGGTACCTCTACCAACTTCAAGAGCCTCTAGAGACTGGTCTTCTTTTGGAAGATCACTCTCAGGATCAAGGGGTTGATCCTTTGCTGAAGACGTCTCTGTAACAGCGTTGGTGTCTTTAGTAATTGTGTTGCACGGAGCAATTTCCGGGAACAAGTCCTGAACAGCAGCCGGCAACTTTTCTTTATTAGCCCAGACATCGCCCGTGAGATCTGGTATCTGGGACCAATTGACTGAGTTTTCATTGAAGAAGATTTCATTGGCAGAAGTTTCTTCAAGATGATCAACTAGGAGAGGCTTGAGTTCTGATGTCACAGCTTCAGGAGACGAAGGCTGAGAGGATGTTATCTCAGTGGAAGTCACCTGAGAGGATGTAGCTCCGGAAGATATGCTACAGGTTAGGGAGTACGTGTCTTCGGAAGCTTCAGAGGCACTGTCATCCTGAGCTATTGTATTGCAGGTTATCCTGATAGGAGATGCCCCCAGTGTAGACTGTTGGGAATCGAACTCATCCTCAAATGTGAGAGGATCATCGATCCAACTGTTTTCTCCATTTTCAGGAGTTGAGGGAGAAAGTTCCCGTTGATTTTCAGGGACTTCCAGTTCTGGATCATGACGAAGATTGATGCGATCCTGCTCCTGCTCTATGGCAAGATGTTGCAAGATTCTTGCATATTCTTCAAGATCAGGCATAGGAGCCAAATCTTCTTCGTCATTTGCTCCTTGTGGTTCACCAATGTTGGGTTCCACTGAAGCATTGTTTGGTGCTGGATTGACAGCGTTTTCTTGAACAGGTTCCTGGTCTTCTTCATCATCAGACCAAGATCCTTGTGGCTGTAATGGATTATACCAGATTACTGGCATAAGATGAGACTTGGGAATCCATTCCTCGTCGGAGAGGTATTCTCCTGTTTCAAGGGATTCTTCCCACTCATCGATATCAGTGGCAGTGTCACTGGACTCGTATCCATCCATAGGGAATCCAACTACCGAATTGCAGGAGTATGATGCCCCCTGCACATTTTCATTTTTGTATTGAGGTTGCATGAAATCATCAAGAGTGAATTTTCTTACCGCCTTGGAGGTTTTGAGAAGAGATTCTTCCGTCGTCCCAAGTGAAGCAGTGGAAGAAGTTTCTGCTTTTCAAGGACTTCTTGTTTTGGTTGAGACTTCTGCTGCTGTTTGAGCTTGCAGAGTTGTCTCTTGGCTTGCCTTCGCTGCAGAGCGGTGGGCTTTGTTTTGACGATCTCCCAATTTTCATCATCTAGGAGACCAGGATGCACCCATATAGGTTGTCCATCTGATGTTGGATAGGGAACCGATTCTTGGGACGCTTGAGCCATTTTTATCACATTGAATAAAGTAATGGTCTTCTTCTTTGGTGATTTTGAAACTTGCCCACATGACACTATGTTGACAGAAGTGGAGCCGTAGTTTTTATCAAAGGTTATGACTCCGTTTTTCCACATCTTATTGATCTTCTCTCTCACAACGAAGCATTGATTGAGAGGATGTTAGATCATCTGATGGTATGGACAGTATCGGGGATCATTAGTTTTGCTAACATCTCCCTGTCTTTTGGGCTCTGGAAAAATGAGTTTGCCATTTGCTAGGAGAGCCTCAAAGATTTCTTCAACATCTTCATCGAACGGATATTTCTTTTCTACACGTTCTTTGAAGGCATCATAGAGTTCAGGTCTTTTACCTGCAGTTTTGTTTTCAGGTTTCTTTGGCTGCTGAGGAGCTGACTTAGTCTGGATATTGAGAACCTCCTTTTTCTTTGGTTTTGAGGTTGTAACAGCAGTCGGCTCTTTCTTTTATGATTTCTGACTGTTGAGGTCTTTGATCACCATTTCAGCTTCCATGGAAGCTTCGAGGAGTTCTCCCAGGTTCTTTGATTTGTTGCCAATGATCATGGAGCGAATTTTTGCTCTCATATTGTTACGGCAGATGTCGACTAGCGACGCTTGTGGCAGTACATTTGAGCATTTGTACGCCATTGCCTTCCATTTGTGAATGAAGTCGTATGTTGACTCATTCTCTCCCTGTTTTAGGCTGCAGAGTTGAGCCATAGTAACAGGATGATCCTCACCTTGGAAGTGGGTCAGGAAGCGTGTCTCTAGCATAACCCAGTTCTGGATGGAGTTCTCCGGCAGAGTGGAGTACCAATCAAAGGATGTACCTTTTAGGGTACTTGCAAAGAGGCGAATCTTGAGGGCATCTTGATTTACGATAGCTCCCGTCAGGATCTTGAAATGGATGACATGTTGTCTGGCTGAACCTTTCCCAGTATATGTCTGGAGAATAGGTTGTTTGAATTTTGCAGGGAACGGAACCGAGTCCATCCATAAAGGGTAGGGTGGCTTGATCCCATGTTCCTTCAATGTATCCTCTTCTCTTGCTTTCGCGAGGATATCGTCCACGTCCTTTCTGGTAAGGACGCGAGACTCATTGTTTTCTGCATTGCCCTCGTCATCTTCATGATTCGGAGGGGTTTCATTGTTAGGTGGTGGACGCTGTAGAGTGAGAATAAGGTTTTCCATCAGAGCCTCAATTCTCTGTTGTCCTTGCTCCAACTGCTGGATGCGTGCGGTTACGTCATCGGGTGGTAAAGGCGGCTCAGAACTTGTAGCCAAGACGTTCATCCCTCGGGATTCGAACGAAGAACTCGTCCTGGTGACTGAGCTGGGGCTCATTCTTCTGGATGAAGAATTTGAGGAGTGGTTACTCCGGTGTCCTCGGCTTGGAGGAGTGAAAGATTCTTCAAGATGTGTTCGTGTCCGAGAGACGCTGCGAGTCACTGGATGTCTAACACTGATTTTGGTTGCTGACTTCTGGCGTTTTCTGGTTTTGCGAACCATATGAACAGCAACGAATTGGCCGGGTCTTTCTTTTTCGACCCATTTGTTTGAGACATGGAGAGTAGAACGCTTGGTTTTTTGTTTCTCGAGTCTCTTTTGTCGATATGCAGTGCGGCGACGCATACGACGAGCAATTTGAGCTTCAGTCAGCTCTGGCTGGGCTCTGGCGATGAAAGATGTGGTCCCTCGTGCGCAGCAGCCGAGTTTGTCTTCTTTGAAGCTGCGCAAGGACAGGATCTGGACGCGGTCCTTTGTCTGTCGTAATGAAGACTTGAATTTTGCGAGCTCGGCCCCTGTTGAGATGAAGGGTCGACTCACGGGAGTGCAGGCTTCAGCATATTTATGCGGAGGCCAAACGATGCAGGATTTGATTTTGGGCTTGTAGGAGCAAGCCGGCTCATGATGATTTTGTTTATTTTTTGGGTGGGTAGGTCTTTCTTCTTTCATGTAAGAGAGAGGGTAGAACCGATTCTCCTTGAGAGGGGCCAGGTATGCTGGCTTTGCAGATGTTCGGGACCTTCGTTGCTTTGGTGAAGATCTCGGTGACCAGGTTTTGGGGTAAACCTGGTTTCTTATGGGTTGAAGCTTTGTGGGAACGCCACGGGCTTCAGGCTTCTTGGTGTTCGCCCTTGGTGCCATGTTAGTGACACGTTGCGGGGCGGTTTTCTGCTTTTTGGTAGGTACAGTGTCTTCTGCGGGGAGTGGGAATGGTCCTAGCAACCCGAAGACGATGGTCCGGGGAGTTAAAGTTGACCCGGTGTTTGGAGAGTTGTCGAGGGAGATGACGCTTCGGCAACTGGCAGGGCGCTTATGCTTGTTTTGCTTGTCCTGAAGCATAAGCTGGTACTTGTTCTCATTGAAAGTGATGGTTAATGAAGCTGCCATTATTAGTTTTGGAAAACTTCTGAAACAAGACCAAATCCATTAGTAATCACAAGAATATGGTGATCATAAATGGAGAACAACTATGGTTTTGTCTTTTCAAATCACTTGAGGGGACATGGCCCAACCCAAGGACAATGAAAAAGGCAAAAAGCCATAGAGGATACAATTGTTCTAAAATGCAAGTATGGTAGGCTCAGGGTGAGCATACCAGTGACTGCTAGAAGCAATTGTAGACCTTAATTCAAATTACCGAGAAGCAAGGCTCACTCGAGGTAAAATGATATAAGGTTGGAGATACAAATGTGTCGGTCGCGAATACAGTAGACCCGAAAGGGTGTACTAGCACCGCTAGGCACAAATGTTGCAAATTGCATCCTTGGAAAGGACACGAGATGGGATTTTTTGAAAAGTCAAATTTGGATTCATAAAGGAGAGCAATTGGTATTCCAATCTGAACCACAACTCAACATTTCTGCGAGCGTTAAATCCGAAGAGGAAGGAAACCAGAATTTCTCAAATGTGAATCCAGACGTGACGAAAGTTTTTTTGAAAGGTCAAGATTGAATTCATCAAAGAGAGCAAATGGTGTTCCGTTCCGAACAAGGCTCAACATTTCTGTGAGCGCTAAATCCAAAAGGGAAAGAACCAAGATTTCTCAACTCTGAATTCAAAAGTGACAGAAGTTTTTTTTTTTTTTTTTTGAAGGGTCAAGATTGAATTCATCAAAGAGAGCAAATGGTGTTCCATTCCGAACAAGGCTCAACATTTCTGCGAGCGCTAAATCCGAAAGGGAAAGAACCAAGATTTCTCAACTCTGAATTCAAAAGTGACAGAAGTTTTTTTTTTAAAAAGGTTTTTTTTTTTAAAAAAGGATTTTTTTTGAAAGGTGCACATAGATTTCCAATTCGATCTTATGAAACCTTAGTGGATAGATCAGCCCCCAGGTAAGGGTAGGATTACTTAATGAACCCGTTTGGATGACCCTTGTCTCGAACAGTCTAGCTGTCTCCACACTTTGGACAAGGCTTTTCTTAAATCCAATTTGGTCAAAGAACGCAACTGGTGGAACCTTAGTGTTTTTTTTTTTTTTTTTTTGTTGTTTTAGCTCTTTTTTTTTTGAAAGGTTTTTTAATGAACTCATCAAAGAGAGCGAATGGTGTTCCAATCCGAACAAAGGCTCAACATTTCTGCGAGCGCTAAATCCGAAAGGGAAGGAAACCAAGGTTTCTCAAATTTGAATTCAAAAGAGAGAAAACTAATTTTTTTTTGAAATTATAACTTTTTTTTTTTTGAAATTCCAATTGGACTCATCAAAGAGAAAAGATTGCCCAATCCCTGATATGAACGATAGTTGTGAACATTTTTGTGAGCTATCAAGTTCAAAGAGGGAAGGATCAAAATTTCTCAAAGTTGAATCTTGAGAAAGAGATATCATTTTTTTTTTTTTTGAAAGAGTTTGAAATGAAGGTGTTTTTTTTTTTTTTTTTTTTTGAAATCCCAATTGGACTCATCAAAGAGAAAAGATGGCCCAATCCCCGATATGAGCGATAGCTACGAATATTTCTGTGAGCTATCAAGTTCGAAGAGGAGAGGATCAAAATTTCTCAAAGTTGAATCTAAGAAAAGAAATCAGATTTGTTTTTTTTTTTTTTTTTTTTTGAAGTGAGAAAGAACAATTGAAATCCCATCTCATATTTTTTTAGATGCAAAATGCAACATAGGCGACCAACTAGAAAGGAGCCAAGTGATCAAAGCATCACGTTCTCAAGTCAACGTGTCCCACCGGGTGTGCCAACTTGATGGACCTGAAAGGAATCTTCCGTCCTCTCCTTCTGCACCCCGGGGGCTGACCTGGGTCTCGGCGGAGGAGGGAAAATCTCGGTCATCAACATTTTTGTACGGGTATGCCAGATTTACTTTCTACTTGGAATTTGGAATAGTGATAATCCGGAGATTCACCTTCACAAGTGGAATGGAAATCAATCCTTTTTTCTAACTTTTTAAATTGCATTAATATTAAGAAAAGAGACAAGTTTGTTCTTTTAGAATGCCGTAGGAGGCGTTTTTGTTTGTTTGCCGTAAAAGGCGATTTTGCCGTGAAAGGCGATTTACAAAACTCATCAAATGTGAAAGACAAGAATTGTGATTTCTTTTTGTCTCTTTAGGAAATACAAGCTACAATAGAAAAGTAAGAAAATGGATCTAACTTCTCAGGAGATTGTGGGGACACGTTGAGATCGACGGTCGCAAGTCATGTATGGGCTTCGCCATCGTCCTTCAAATGAGAACATGTGATGCTTTAATTCTTTGGCTTGGCTCCTAACCTCGGTTTTTTAAAGGATAAGGACCAAGATGAGGTCCTATATCCAATGAAAAACCGAGTAAACGGGCTGAAAAGCCGTGTTTAGGCCATGTTGGATAAGGAGGTGACCTTGGTGACCTTGGGGGGGTGGCCCTCCAAGGGACGTTGATCACCTTGTGGTGCTTCCGGGAGCAAAGTAGCAGGACTTCATTTCTCTCTTGGATTTTCTGGATTTTCAGAGCTTGCACTTGGGATCTATTTTCATCATGCTTTCTTCTTGGAATGGACCTCCTTTTATAGGCTTTTGGTAGCCATGAGGTGTTTATTGGCATTGATGGCCATGATGAAAGAATTGATGAGGAGTTACAAGTTGATTTTGTAACTCCTTTTTCAAGGCTTGTGATTGGCCGATGAAGGTAGTGGGCATTTAATCACCTTTATGCTTCATGATGATGGGAATTTCATGGGTTTAATGCCATGATTGCTTGGATTTGTAACTCTCAAAAGCTTGAATCTGATTGGACCGTCCAAAATAATGAGTTAATGACCGCATTAAGTTGTCATAAACGGGTCAATTAACGTCATTAAGTGGTCGCCAAGGCATGTGAAGAGTCGCGGGCCACGCCGCGCCTTTTGAGATTCTTCTTGCGATCATCACAGGTGGATCCACGCATTGTTTGATGTCGGATTACAGTGCAATCTCAGACATTGATTGACGTTGGTGGGCCAGTGACATCTGTCTTGTCGATTTCACGATCGGTCGGACAGAAAGTGCACTTTCTTGGTCAGCCGGTTGGCGATCTTGAGACGATCGGTGATGATTTCATGCTTTTCACGGCAGATCCGAGATGTTGACGAAGATCAGTCGTTTTCAAGCATCAAACATTGGATTTTTAGAAAATCACAGAGGCAGGAACACCCGAAACGCAAAAAGGATCGAAAATCGGGCATTTTGGTGCAAAATCCGGCGACCCGGATTTGCAGGGTCGCCAGCGACCTTAGGGTTTTTTGCCCTTTGGTTGCCGAGCTTCGTTTTCGGCCAATTTTGCATATTTTTCGTTCCTTTTTTCTTCTGTATTTTTCTTGATATTTTTCCTCAATTATTGACTTCATTTTCTTGGAGAAAACTTGACGAGAACCCGCACGAAATCGGAGCACAAAGTTTCCCATTTTTCGGGAAAGTCGAAGACTTTGTAGCCGATTTTTCGTCAAGAGTCGAAACTAGGTCAAACGATGTCGGAATGACCTGAAAATTGAGGTGAAGCTTCTTGAGTAGTGGATAGGACCAACCATGAGCTTTTATTTGAGTTTTGAAGCCGTTTGGGGTCCCATCGATGTTTCACTTGATTTTGCTGCGGGGAAAATGCTGAGCTTTGATATGTGGTCAAACGATGTCCGATTGACCTGAAATTTGACAGGGAGCCTATTGGAGTCATTTTGAGACATTCCATGGGCTCCGTTTTCGATGTCATGGTCCCAGGTTGCTCCGCCGCCGGTAGGCTGGATTTTCTCTCGGAGCATCGAAACCTGGTCAAACGTTGTCGGAATGACTTGAAATTTGACGTGCAGCCCTTTGGAGGCATGTTGAAGCCACTCATGTACTTTGTTTGATGAGTGATGGCTTCGGTGGTTCCCGCCGCCGGGAGGCTTGATTTTGCTGTTCGAGCATTGATGGAGGGTCAAACGTCGTCGGTTTGACTTGAAATTTGGCGTGGAGCCCTTTGAAGACATTCTGGAGTCATCCGTAGGCTCTGATCAAAGTTTTGGTGTTTTCGATGATGTCGCCGCCGAGAGCGCTTGTTTAGCTATCGGAGCAGTGAAGTTGGGCCAAACGATGTCGGAATGGCCCGAAACCTCAGGTGTACCCCTCTTTTAGCTGTCTTGAAGGATCTCTCAGTTTCTGTCTGATTCTGACAAAATCTGATTCTTGAAGTAGCGTTGCCTGTTTTGTAGCAGGATGCAGCTTTACGAGGCTTCTTATGTTGAGGAGACATAATAAATTTTTTGGTGTCAACAGGCCTTCTTTGCGCTGGATCCCAGATGCTTTGCTGCCCTCTCAAGTCTTCATTTTATATCCTTTGGGGAGCCATAACTGTCGGAAATCATGGGAGAGTGGAGGTGGTTTTGAAAACTGCCATTAATGGGAAGTGTAACCATTCCCCTTTTGCAAGTACCATGGCCATCAGAAGAAGTAACTGGCAAGAGATCATGGGAGATCGTGGGCGACAGGTAACCGGGAAAGAAGGAACTCGGCGGTCAATGCTTGAAGACTTGTAGCATCTAGCAGTCATCTTCTGAATGAAGATTAACGGCTGCATCATTGCGCCGAATGGTTGGTGCATTGAAGACTGCAGCGGCCGAAGAGCTTTGCAAATAATCGTCGTTGGCACACCTTCAGTATGGTCGACCATACTTCAACAGATGGAAAAATGCCCTCCTATATAAAAAAATGAGTGTTTTGCCTTGGGAATTGTTACACATGGTCAAATGAAATTTTTGTGTGCCAACAAATGGGTGGACTTAGAACTCAGGGCCTTGATGATTAATAGTATATTTATTCTGTTAATTTATTTTTATCAATAATATTCTCCTAAAAACACCAAATATGAATATATTTATTTTTTTACCTCAAGCTTAGCACGTGCTTTTGTTATTGATTTATATTTTATTAATAATATTAAAAAAAATTGATTTTGAATATCTTTTGTTTTAAGTCAAGCTTAGCACGGGTCTTTATTGCTAGTTTATCATTATCCAACAAAGTGGAATACACTTGATGATGTGTCGCATTCGCCTTTTTTTTTTCTTTGTAAAAGTATTAGTCATCTTGTTATAAAGAGGGACTTCCTAGCATTTTCCCGCCAATACAAAGATGGCCCACTATAAATTCCTCCACGCTGGATGTGTGACGAACTGTATAAATTCCTATGCTTGTTCCAAGAGAAACAAATGCAATCCCATGCTCTCTTCAAGATGGTGCTCACTGGCAGTGGATTCAACCTCATGAATTGGGGCCTATTGGAATGATCTGGATCCGCTGTCCACATGGTATTAACCGCTTTCACTCATTAGATCCCATTCCAATTTAGCTGCACAGTTTTAAAAGGCCTCATGTGGTGTTAAGGCCAGGCCACACATTATAAGCCCAGGGTTAGGATATGAATATTTTGAATGTGCAACTTGGACAAAGTATCACTGTGCTAACCGAAGCACACTACCCTTACCCTTACGGATTCCTCTTTCTTAGCTTACAGGAGCACTTGACCTATTTTTGCCTCAAGAGATTACCTAGGCAGATTGAGGTCTCACACCTACATTTCACATCTAGATCTAAACTAGGCCTCTCAATATTAAATTCTTCTATATTTGTTTTATATCCCAAATTTCATTTTAATAAGAGTGTTAGGGTCTGCTTGGAAAATCCAATCTGTTTGAAACTGATTTGGCTCAAATAGATATGTTTGAAATAGAACTACTTTAAATAGACTCTTTCACAAATAGACCGTTTGGTAACACATCCAGTAAATTTAATTCAAATAGATCTATTTGATAAAACTAGTTTGGTAAACATACAAAGAAGAGCTTAATCCAGGGGCATTTCTTGTCTTTTCCAAAAAAGTCAATTTATGATAGAAATTCAATTTGACATCCATTATAAATTATTTTTAAATTCATTCAGACCATGTATTATTGCATCGGTAAAAGTTTGAAAGCTAAAAACAATTGCCGGCGCACAATCAATATTTATTTTATTTATTTATTTGATTTTTAATTTTATTTTCCTATATATACATTAGGACATCATCACAACTTCTAACATATATCATGTGAATAAATTGAAACTGCTAATTCCATTATCCAACACCAGAATCTACTACACATTCATATGAATTCCAAAACCAACAAAAAAATGAAACAAGGAAATCCATTCCACTTCATATTAATATTCAAACATCTTTTCAAGATTGAAAGCACTTTACCATTACCATTACAAAATTAAAACCCATACTAACATTCTACTATGTACCAACATTCAAATGCCAATGAAAACTTACATATTCATACATGATCATTTCATCGGTGCACCATTCCAAGACCTTCACCATTTAAAAAAAAAAAAAAAAAAACTTCTTGGCCTTCATGTTGGCTGGATCTATTACTTTGCATTGTTGGCCTTCATGTTGGCTACATCTTAGTTGCATGGACTCTTTCAACAAAAAAATTTCTTCAATTTTCATTCAATCTGCATAAAAAAAGAGCAAGATTAACATATGATTAAGAATGTCATATTATTTTGGATGAAAAAAAAAATATTAGTCATATAGCAACATCAGCCATCAAGAAATATCTTTTTTCTTTTGACACATGCATAAACAATGAAGAGTAAAAAGCTTTGCTTGGAAACATGCTACGAAACCAAAAAAATTGACCCAATCGATAGCAGACTGCCATGGAGACTTACTCACATTGTTAACAAGACAAGGAACACATCATCTTCAATCAAGGGAGTTGAGTGATGTGCTAGACATAGCAGTTTAATAACAAAATCGACTAGATCTAATTCTCTCATAGGAAATGAGAGGCCATGAAAACCAAAAGCAAAACCACATATGATGATTGGTTAATAGCTAAAGAAATTAGATGCAAAAACATGCCATGAAACCCTTAATTTCATGAAGGCAAGTATTCAGAAAAATTAAAACTGGGAAGTTGTCATCAATGATATAAGAAGCTAAACCTATTGACTATACCAAAGAAGATAACCCACCTGAAAATTGAAAGCAGCAAACTGCCAATACCACATTTGGGTGAAAGGCATCTCACCCACCCAACATATATAAAGACTAGAAAGGGTTATACAAAGTGGTTTCTTTGATTCTAGGGCTTAGATGAATCATTTTGGAAAATAGAAAGAACGCCCACGCAATGAAAGCCTTAAAACAGCAGATGCACCCCAATTGTAACGAGTTTGAATTTTCTAGTAGAGCACATGATCATCTCTTCTTCTCTACATTTCACTATGTTAAAACAAGCCATAAACAACTGCAATCCGCAAATGGGACCCAACCATGATGGTGTAGCTGATTTTATTCCATACATATCTACGGTATCTAGACCGTCGTTTAATAATATCCTTTAAAGTTGCCAAATGACGTCCACCCCCGAGAAAACCCTAATCTCCATCGCTTTGCCTCTCTCTCCCTGTCTCTCCAAATCACCAGCAAAAAACCCTGTCTCTCCAAATCTCCTTCACTCGTTCATAGAGTATTGAAGAGATGGGGTTTCAATTCCATCAAAACCCTCCCCGCCTCAAATCTTGATTCGCCTTTGTCCGGATCTCGCAATTCACTATCTCTTTGGTAAAAACAATCCCCAAAATCTTTCTCGATTGATCTTGCATTCAGTTAAATTAACTTAGTGTAAAGACTGGAAATGGAAGAAGAAGAATATAGAAGGAGAAGAGTATGCTAATGCTCTTATTCCAACCCAGAGAATTGATTACAAGACAAATACCATACCCAGGATGGAGCATCCCCTCTCTTACTTATACACAGAAACCAGCGACTAACTGCCTTAACAACCTCTAACTACTTCAACAGAATTACAACAGAATTCTGTTAGAGAAGATTACAGAAATATCCTTCTCTAACAGAATTCAGTTAAAACGTTCATAACATTCCCTACCCCTTCAAAAGCCTTGACATCAAGGCTGAAAATCTGGAAACTTAGAATGGAACTCTTCATAGTCTATCCACGTAGCATCTTCAGGAAATGTTCTTGACCACTGAACCAACCATTGCGCCACTGCCTTGTTATTTCTTTTGATC